>JAVJIX010000014.1:7755000-7982500 GCA_036785185.1 Paratrypauchen microcephalus
TGAAAGACTTGTGGAGAGCATGCCAAGACGCTTGAAAGCTGTGATTAAAAATAAGGGTTATTGCACAAAATATTGATTTATGAACTGTAAAAATTAGTATTATGTTGTTTTAAAATTAATTTGATCTTGTTTGAGGTCTGAAAACATGTATCTTTTTTGTTATTTTGACCATTTGTCATTTTCTGCAAATAAATGCTCAAAACGATAATATTTTTATTTGGAATTTGGGGTTGTCAGTAGTTTGTAGACTCAAACAAAAATGTTCCTTTTGCCCAAACACATACCTATAATTAGTAAAATCAGAAAAACTGATCATTTTGCAGTGGTCTCTTATTTTTTTCCCAGAGCTGTATACCACACTGGAGTTTGACTTAGACTTAGACAAACTTTATTGATCCTCAAGGAAAATTATTTGGATACAGTAGCTCACTCATCACAATATAATATTAATAACAAAGAGTAAAAAATAAATGGTATAGCAAAAAAGATAGCAAGAGACAGGTGTCAAATAATTATATAAATAAATGCTTGTGTTTAATGGTTGTTTCACTAAAGTATACAAAATCTAATACAAATAAAAATAAAACATATAACACTTAATAATAACTATGCCATTTTCTGATTTTCTGATCTGTGTTATAATGTTGTTTCCTTATCATGAACATACCTGGAGTTGTATTTTGTTTCATTCACACATATTTAATGCAGAAATCCTGCTTACTTATGCGAGTTCTTCTCTTAAAACACTCTGCTCTACCTTGTGATTTTCAGCATATTTTTCAACTTTTCTTTGCAAATTGCTTCTTGATTGGTGTAAATCTATAATTTATATTTACAACAGGTATTACTCTAACAGAATAGAATAGAATGTCTTTATCGTCACTGTTCACATGTACAGTTTACATCATACATACTCACAATGAGATTGAAAGCATCTCACTTCAGTGCAGACATTTAATTAGGATATTTACAACACAGTATAAAAAAAGATAAAATAAAAATAGTGCAAAAAAGAAATAGTCCTCTACATGTTGGTACTACACATTGGTTATCCAAATTAAGTAACACTAACAAATTAAGTAACACATTTGAGAGTAATCAAAACCTCATAACACTTTAAAGGCCATATATTGCGCAAAATTGACGCTTGTGAGCTTTCAGACATGTTATAATGTTGTTACCTCCTTAATCCCCTACATCTCCAAATCTCAAAATGCTCTGTTCCACCTTGTGATATCATGAAGCGGTAGTTTTACCTTTTTCTGTGTAGAAATGGGCAATTCCCAGACTGAAATGATCCAGATTTTTCTAGTGAAGGTGTATGGAGTTTAAAAACACATTGGATCACTTCCTTCCTTCTCTTTATCTTATTTATCTATTTTAAATTCTGCATGCTCTTGGCATCCAGGGTGGGCAGCAAAGTAAGAATTTCAACAAGATTGTAACATAGATCAGAAAACACTGTACTATGGGACCTTTAACCATAGGCCCGTTTTTGAGTTCTGTGAAACATTTCTACAATGTAGAGACTCTCAAGTGTGTGTATATATGTTGTATAATGTCACCCCTGCAATATCTGAGCAAGACTTGCAATAACTTGGATAACTAACATGTAGTAGTGGAAGTGGAAGCATTTATTTGTCATTGTAAACAATGAGAAGACATGGAAATGGACGGGTCCATGGACCTTAAAGCAGCCGACATGGGGCGCTAACGTCCCAACGCTCTCTTCAGTGATACAAGAACATAAACAGAATAGAAATGCAATACAATCAATAACAATAGTCAAAGCCATAATACAGTGGTTTACACAAGGTATCTTTTTACGGGGGCCTCAGGGGGGTATCCACAGATTGGAGATGGTACAGTTCCTAAATCTGTGTCACCTTCTGATGTAGACCTTCCCTAGGTCCGCAACGGCTCCGCTGTGGTGTAAATATACAGCTTTGGGGGATTCTTATTCGCTCTGATGGATCAGAAACATCCTCAGGCCAATCAGATGTCCAGCCATCAAAAATCCAATAAGTAAAAGGTTCCATCCAGGAAAAGTTGGCTCTCCCAAACCCACATTTCTTTGTGCGTGCCAGTTTGCATTGAGGGACCAGCTTATCAATTCCATAATTTAGGATTCGAAGGAGGAGGAACAGAGACAAAAGACAAGAGAGGCATGCAGACACATAAGGAAGCAGATAGGAGATAAGGGAGAGGAGGAAAAATGCGTCTGACCTCGGCGAGAGACAGAGAGAAACCCAGGTTGTAATGGACTTTTTTGCACTGTTTTTTTTTTTGGCACTTTTTTCCCCCTATACTGTGTTGTAAATATCCTGCTGTGTTGTATGTTAATGTCTACTGTCTAATGTCTGCACTGTAGTGAGATGCTTTCAATCTCACTGTGAGTATGTATAATATAAATTGTACATATGAATAGTGACAATAAAAGCATTTTATTCTGTCCTATTCTATTCTATTCTATTCTATTCTATTCATATTTGCACTGTTTTAATCCCATCATGTTCCTTTATACTAGTATTGACATTGACATTTTAAAATTACTTGCATCACTTCTTTAAATCATTCTGGACTTAGGTCATTTACCACTTTAAGCTCTCGTCACTTTGAGTTATCTGTATCTTACAAGATTTTCCTGACCGCAAACACGAAAGCTGTATATTTTTGTCTATTGCAAGCACTTAAAATTGATTTACTCCATTGGATGCGCTCGGTTACAGGCAACAGAGGAAAATGGCAACATAACTCAGAGGAATTGACTATTTTACGGTTCATACGCAACATACATCAATATAGCAATGCATTGTGGGAAATATAACCCAAAGAGAGTCAATAACCGTATCTTTCCTCATATTTACTGTTTAGTGAGTGGTCTTACAGTGTGTTAGGGAGTGTTTTTAATAGTCTAGCCATGCATTGTTGATGACTCAGGCAGATTAATAGTGTGTTCTGTACTATAATCCCAATAGAGTTAGAGCACTGGCAGTAAATCATCATAGGGACGATCCATTGTGACCTTTGACCTTAGGGGAGACACTAGTGTGAGAAAGACAATTTACTCAAGAAGTGCACTCAGCAATTTAAGATGGGAAAAGACAAATAAACCACAAAAAAATACTTTACAGTGGGATTTTTAAGTAATTTCACTAACAGTAAAAGCAATAACAATGGCAGAATAGTGATACGTGATTTATTATCACCACATGAGTTGCGTATTCAAAACACAGACTGTATAAAGAAGTGGACTAAGGGAATGTGACATCACCTATAGCGTTCACCTTCAATCAAATGAACCTCACGAGGCTAGCAGTTATAGGGGCGAATTAGCAATAGGAATTTAGCTATGGTCAAAGTAGCGAAATAAAAACATCAGGATCATGTAGAGCAGGTGAATGGCGAGGCTCACAGCAGTAGTTACAATATAAATTCAGTTGGAGCCAGGGCTGATGCAGCCAGAAGCGCCCCCATCCTCACTTCTTATTGGAACGCAACTAGTGGGTAAGCTATGTCCATTCATATATACAGTAAATTATTCAAAAATCTATAACATAAATCTATAACATGAATTTTATCCAGTAGCTTACACAATAGATTTCATAATTATTTAATAATGACAAGTTGGATTAAATTAATTTAGGCTATACTTATAAAACACAATACTTTTGTAACAACAGTCATGTTTCTTTATTGTAATTGGTCTTCATGAGCTGACAGTCTACTCCACTGTAACAGAACCTCAGGGAATAGAACAAGCTCATTAAAACCCAGAGAAAAGCTGACAGTACATTAGTTTATGTTCACAGTTGTAGTAGTTGTACTTGTCCAGAAGGTGGCACTAAAGTACCTTAAATTATTTTGTAGGGCATTTTCAGATGAGAACGAAGTGAAGGTCTATTTGATTCAGTGACTGAATATTTGCCTACTCTCTAAGTATCCACATACATGAGGCCTACCTATTATTATTTGTGTGTACTGCATTTATCTGTGTTTGGAAACTTCACAGAAGTTATGGGGGAGTGTGTTGGCACTCACAGGTGATTTATGTAGATTTGTTTTTTTTCTGAGCCTTTCAATAATGAAACCACTGACTTGAAGGTTAGAGGATCGATTGCTTCTGCCCTTTGGCAAGACATTTTACCCATCTTACAATGTGGGGTGAGTGATGGTGGTGACTGGAGGAATCAATGGTACAGATTGGAAGCCTCTCTGCTGTCAGTCTGCCCCTGGGCAGCTGGAGACAGACAGCATTACCATCAGTGTGGAGGGAGAGAATAATGCAATGACTACGGTGTAGAGCTTTGAAAGGCTTTGTTGAGCCTGTAAAAGGCATTACAAAAGTAAAACATTAGTATAATGTACATTTAATACCATAATGTGTAGCTATACACCAGTCTCATCGAATCTGAAGCTAAACAGGGTTAAGCCTGGGCGGAGATATCAGGTGCCACATGGGCACCACAGTGGGCACCTTTAATGTCTGAGCTTTATGTTACTCCTGGTTATTAAAAGCTCTGTTCTCTAATGTAATGTGTGAATAACTTGTGTGCTTTATGCTCTTTCATTTACACCAGATTAGAACAGTAACAGAACACACTTGTACTCACTGACTCTGAACCATGTAGTTCACAGGGAAACTCTTCACACAGGTTTGTCCTGAGACGTGATCATCATCGCCTCAGGTTTGTCCTGAGACGTGATCACCATCGCATGAATGTTAAATCATCTCATGCTCCACCTGCTCCAGTGCCTTGGACACAGAAAACACAATGACTGAAATAGTGCATCTTTGGCTCTGTGCTGCTCCTCTGGTGGAGCACAGAGCGCTCCCACCTCCACACAAACACATTTCTGTCCCTGGGCTGAAGACATCAGGCTTCTTACAGGCTACAGTATTTTAACAGAAAATGGACGGTACAGTATGGCTTAACAGTACTACCGAGATGAAGTGAAGTGGCTTTACTTGATTCTAATAGCCTGAAGTGATGGTGATTGAAAACCAATACATTAACCTCCTGGGACCCGAAGAAAAAAGTGTATTTCTTTCACTCAAAAATACAATAATTCTCTCTGTGAAAAGGGGCAACTCTCCACAGATCTGAACTATAATGTAATGTAGTGCTGTAACCTGCTTGTCTCCTTCGTGATAGGTTTAATCTATACTGTGGAACATTCTAGACAAAGTAATAACATTTCCATGGAGACAAGCAGGTGGCGGACACTCCACTAGAAATATTACGCAATGCACCTTTAACTCTATCTTGCATTTATTAAATTAGTATTCTAAATACATGTGGGTAAAACAATGAAGATAAGATAAGACAAGATAAGATAAGACTTTATTGATCTCACACAGGAGAAATTTACTTGCTAATTTACATTAGCTCCAATTAACAAAAATCTTTATGGAGATGATTAGGTGGCAGATCCTCCACTAGAAAAGTTACATAGCCTAGTGTACCTTTAAATATAACTATGGGTATACATAAACAATAAAAACAACCAATAATACAATCTGAACCTGAGATGCCATTAACTGTCGTTTACTGTGGACACATCATAAAATGCTTTTATGCGAACTAGTTTTTGTCTTAAGATCTGGGAACCTAAAGGAGCTTTTAGAAAAGGCAAAGGAGAAATTCAATTTGTCAACTGGACAAAGTTTATTTGGTCAAATACGTTTCGCAGCTCATCCAAGCTACTTCTTCAGTTCTGGTCAGCAGTAGTCGAGTATGTTACATATTTTCCGACCTGGTTCAGACCTGGTTTAGACCTGGTTTAATCCTGGTTTTGACCTGGTTTAGTCCTGGTTTAATCCTGGTTTTGACCTGGTTTAGACCTGGTTTAGTCCTGGTTTAGTCCTGGTTTAGTCCTGGTTTAGACCTGGTTTAGTCCTGGTTTATACCTGGTTTAGTCCTGGTTTATACCTGGTTTAGTCCTGGTTTAAACCTGGTTTAGTCCTGGTTTAGTCCTGGTTTAGACCTGGTTTAGACCTGGTTTAGTCCTGGTTTAGTCCTGGTTTAGTCCCTGTTTAGTCCCAGTTTAGACCCAGTTTAGACCCGGTTTAGTCTTGGTTTAGACCCGGTTTAGTCTTGGTTTAGACCTGGTTTAGACCTGGCTTAGTCCTGGTTTAATCCTGGTTTTGACCTGGTTTGGACCTGGTTTAGTCCTGGTTTAGTCCTGGTTTAGTCCTGGTTTAGACCTGGTTTAGTCCTGGTTTGTACCCAGTTTAGTCCTGGTTTAAACCTGGTTTAGTCCCGGTTTAGTCCTGGTTTAGACCTGGTTTAGACCTGGTTTAGTCCCGGTTTAGTCCCAGTTTAGACCCAGTTTAGACCCGGTTTAGTCTTGGTTTAGACCCGGTTTAGTCTTGGTTTAGACCTGGTTTAGACCTGGTTTAGACCTGGCTTAGTCCTGGTTTAGTCCTGGTTTAGACCTGGTTTAGACCTGGTTTAGGCCTGGTTTAGTCCCAGGCCCCTGCTGTCAGCCAATATGTCCTTTTGATGCAGAAATAATATGATAATATAACTCACCCCATAAGAACACGGTCAGCTCCGCAGTTTGCGGTGTTGTCCGATACTTCGTATGCGCGTACGTGTATGCGCTCCGGAGAAACGGACATATCCCGAGTCCCGAGGCGAGAGTTCCTTCTTACGTAGCATTAACGTAGCGTACATATTAACGGGCTTGCTCACAGCTGATCGGTGAACAGGCACAAACACAACAACGCTAATTGTCATGATTGGCTGGAACGCGATCAGTGGAACAACGCTGCAACATGATTGGAAGCCGGAGCGCAGTTCGGCCTATGATTGATTCTTGGCACTGGCCATGATTCACGTTGGTCACCTACTTTGACTTCAAAACGGCGAATTTCGCCAAAAGGTGAGGGATTTTCATGCCTGATTGATAAAATGGAAGAAGGGATGCCCGATTTGGAAGAGGGATGATTTTGACTATTTTTTCCCCCAGGGGGGGATGACATCCCCCCTCAACTCGAGTACTGCTGGTCAGACCCTGGAGGACACTGCCCATATCTGCCTGAAGGGAGGTACTCTGAAACTACCACACCTACTTGTTTACAGTTTCTGTTTGTTAACAAGGCCTATTGAAGTGTGAAGTCGTCAGTCGTCCAGGTAGAATCCATAGTAAAAGGAGAAATTCAATTTGTCAACTGAACAAAGTTTATTTGGCTGAAAACGTTTCGCAGCTCATCCGAGTTGCTTCGTCAGTTCTGGTTAGAGTGCTGATGGACACTGCTTATATCTAGCTGCAGGGAGGAGCTAACTACACTGAAATTATTCTGAAACTATCCCACCTCGTTGTTTTCAGCTTTCTGTCTTTTGTTTTCCAGTTTCTCTCTGGCGTCTAGTTTAGCATACCCATTCAAAGACCTAATGGCTGTTTTCACACCTCTGGACCTGACCTGGCTGCCCTATTGTTTCCTTTGTTTGTTTTGTTTTAGGTTTGAGAATGGAATTATATATGGGACACAAAAACAGTTCTTTGCCTCACTGCAGTCTTCACTCCATTCAGTGTAGTAAAGACTGCAGTGAGCGCTACATTGGAGAAACAAAACAGCCGCTTCACAAGAGGATGTACCAACACAGACGGGCGTGCCAGAGTGGACCTTCATCTGCCGTACATCTTCACCTAGAAGCCACGGGCCACTCCTTTGAGGACAGTGAGGTTCAGATCTTAGCCAGGGAAAAGAACTGGTTTGAGATGGGAGATAAAGAGGCTATTTTTGTCAAAAAAGAGAATCCTTCTTTGAACAGGAATGGGGGAGTCAGACACAATTTGTCTCCCATCTATAATTCCATTCTCAAACCTAAATCAAAACAAACAAAGGAAACAATAGGGCAGCCAGGTCAGGTCCAGAGGTGTGAAAACAGCCATTAGGTCTTTGAATGGGTATTCTAAACTAAACGCCAGAGAGAAACTGAAAAACAAAAGACAGAAAGCTGAAAACAAAGAGGTGGGATAGTTTCAGAATAATTTCAGTGTAGTTAGCTCCTCCCTGCAGCTAGATATAAGCAGTGTCCATCAGCACTCTAACCAGAACTGACGAAGCAACACGGATGAGTTGCAAAACGTTTTCGACCAAATAAACTTTGTTCAGTTGACAAATTTAATTTCTCCTTTTACCAAGGCCTATTGAACTGCACTGAATGTGGGCCCGTACATATTAGCATAATCATTCAGGCTGATAATGGGTGCTCAGAATGATTATGCTAATATGACCCCACATTCAGTGTCCACCAGTGTCTGACCACAACTGAAGAATCAGCTTGGATGAGCTGAGAAACGTATTTGATAAACGATAAACGTATTTGACCAAAATAAACTTTTGTCCAGTTGACAAATTGAATTTCTCCTTTTGCCATGGATTCTACCTGCTTTCAGAAAAGATAATTTACTGCTCAACCATAAAATGTAAAAATCAATAAGGTTTAGATCAAACTGTATAAAGAAGTCGACTAAGGAAGTGTGACATCAGTCATAGCATTCAGCTTCTGTCAAATGAAGCTCACAAAGAGGCAAGTTCCATATAGAAATATGAATTTATTTAGAAACAAAAGATAAAATAAAAACACCAGGATCATATAGAAGGGGTTAATAAGAACATTTTAAGACCAAAATGGGGACCTGACAGCAGTAGTTACAAAAACAGAGGTGACAATTTTTCAGTGTGTAAAGAGAATTAGAGCAAGAGTTGGAGCCGGAAACACCTTCATGAATGCTTCCTATTTGGAATGTGGTGACTAGCAGGTTAGCTATGTCGATTTATATACAGTATATGGTCTATGGTTTAGATAAAAAACACATTGTGGTTGTGACTAAATCAACACAACAATATTATCTCAGCTAATTAACGGACCCATATTACACTATATAATGTGGTTTCTTCATCACAAACAGAACACCTGGAGTTGAGTTTTGTTTCATTCACACACACCTATTTAACACACAAACCTTATTTATTCTTCTTCTCTCAAACAGAAAACACTCTTGTGAGGTCATGTGGGAATACAGGAAGTGCTTCACTGTGTTTTTAAACTCCATACACCTTCACTAGAATCATTAGGATGATTTCAGTCCTGAAATTGCCAATCTCTACTGAACAAAAGGTAAAAGGAGCCGTTAACTTGAAAACTATCACTTCATGATATCACAAGGTAGAACAGAGTTTTTAGAGCTTTGGAGATGTACACAGATTAATAATAAAAGGTTACTCTAACATGTGTGAAGGAAAAACAAATAGGACCTTTATAACACAAATTTTAACATGAATTTACTTTGTTAAGTTTCATCGTTCCAAATATCTGTTTTTTTGGTGGAGCTGCACAGTTTTGTCTCATCAAACCGTCCACATGAGCAGAAAGGGCCCAGCTGTGTCCCTGGTGTGGACCCTCCTGCGTTCACACCAGTCACATAATCTGTACTAGTGACGAAGTCCTCAGTGTGAATTATAGACTGAATCATGCAAGAGCTCCATTCATGTATCATTAAGGGCACTTGAGACACCCATACACAGTGTACTATGTCCCAATACTCTCTCTGTATAACAAAGGATTAAGAAGGAAAATACTGTTATGAGGCAAACATGTGGGCGGAAATACAGTGTATATAAGAGAATGTATTTCATTTACATCGTTAATTCACTTATCTGTGCTCTGTATGATGAGGGCTTTGTAATATACAGGAAACCATTGTTCTTTCTTAACAACTGCAAGAATAATTTCAATTGAATGTCGGATGTATAGGATGTGTAAGAGGATCTTGCAGGAATGATTTGGTCTTCTATAAAATAATGTTACGTTATTGTTATATTTAGGACTTGGTGATCTGAAGTTGTACTAAGCAGTTTTTCTAGTAAGGGGTCTGTCACCTGCTTGTCTCCCTGGATATACAATTGCATTAACTAGAATGTCCCACAGTATGGCATTAAACTTATCTTTCATGTATTCAATTAGGTGGGGTCCCACCTACACCTGTAACATGGCTTGATGGCATCATCTTCTTGTCTCCTTGGGGAAATGCTATATGGTAATGACATCTCCGTCAATACAAGGAGGTGGTGGACCTCCAGCAGAAAAGTTACACAGTACATCTTTAAAACAAAAATATTGTGCTTGCATGAAAAATACCCTAGTTATCAATTTAGTGTTTATATAATTGCTGTGTGTGTAAATAATACCATATAAATCACTAATCTAAACTTCCTGTTATATAATTTGAGGACTTTTTCCACATATTTTTTTTTTAAATGTCTAATCACTATGGCAACAGTATTCTCATCATCTGCTCCTGATAGGATAGAGAAATATAAGTCTTAATGACACTTCATGGCCATCACAGCACACGCACACACACACACACAAAAAACAGGAAATAGTTATTATAACTTGCGTCATATGTCTATTACGCACCAAACAAGGGTACCTCATCAATCAGTTATGTATGAGAAGATCGGTACAAGCCGCTAAAGATCCAAGACTTCACTCTCATCCCAGGTTTGTGAAAGGAAGGAGCATCACGGATATACTTTGCAACAGAGAGGGGCTATTTGAGTGGTCTGTGGTTGGAAATGTCAGGATGAGCTTATCCGTTCGCATGCGTAATGAGTGCTCGGTGCCAAAAGCGGGACTCATAACCAAAGCGCCATCTGTCCACCGGCCACTCTGACCACGCACTCCGACGCAACAGGCGTACCACCGCTCCGAGACACTGTCAGGTTCCATCATTCATCAAAATGATTATTGAACTGTCTCCAAGGTTTTAATAGTTTTTATTTTGTTGTGATATTGCCGTGCGTAAAAATGGAAAACTCGACCACAGTAGCGAACCAGACTTTGGGTGTATGGACCGACTATAGCATCCAGTACAAAGTGGTCAGTACTTTTGTACTTTTCTTCATCTGCGCTTTGGGGATGGTCGGAAACGTAATGGTGATTGTGGTTGTGTTGACCACGAAGCACATGCGGACCCCCACTAACTGTTACCTGGTCAGTTTGGCCGTGGCGGATTTGATGGTTCTTATAGCGGCAGGTTTACCCGCGATACCCGACAGCATCTTCGCTTCTTGGGTGTTCGGACATTACGGCTGCCTGTGCATCACTTACTTCCAATACCTCGGCATCAACGCGTCCTCCTGTTCCATCACTGCGTTCACAATAGAGAGATACATCGCCATTTGCCACCCGATTAAAGCCCAGTTTCTCTGCACGCTTTCCAGAGCTAAAAGGATTATTGTGTCTGTATGGGTTTTTACGTCCCTCTACTGCGTAATGTGGTTCTACCTGTCAGATATACAGGAGTTAAAATACGACAATATCATTATTAAAACGTGTGGCTACAGAGTTTCCAGGAAGTATTATCTGCCAATTTACTTCTTTGACTTTGGGGTCTTCTTTGTGGTGCCTTTACTGCTGTCCGCGGTGCTGTACGGACTCATCGCCAGGATCCTGTTCTTGAATCCGTTGCCGTCGAACCCAAAAGTCAAGAAGAAGAAGAAGAACGGACAAGCCAACAACAACACGAGCTACAAGAACTCGCGTCTCTCCAGCTCCACCGCGACATCCCGCAGACAGGTGAGTGGCACCGGGTGCACTTTTACGCATGGGATAAGCGCAAAAGTAACAGTAGAACTATGGTACCTGGGGCTATACCAACCAATGGCAACATTTTGCTAGTAGTAAATATAATTAGGAATGTGGTTTCATTTGGATAATAAAAACATGGGTTTCAGTTTCTTGTTTATAAGAGCAATTCTTAGTACTTTTCGCAATTCAAGATTAATTTGTTTTAAAGTGTCAATTCTTCCATTATGAATTTTGTAACACCCCAAACATGAAAATAACTCAAGTTTTGTTTTCATTATTGTGCCAGTTAAATATAGTAAGAAGATTCAACATTTGTTTTTGTCAAGAGAAAGATCATCTTTGTGTGAACTCACTAATTAAAAATGAAAAGGCAAACAAATACAACAAGTACAAAAATAACAGGTGAAAAATATAAAACGAAGACATTACATTGAATTGTTGAAACCATAGAAAGTAATAGTGATCAAAATGCTGATAATAGCCATGCACAGTAAAATCTATACTGTTCAAATTAGTGTATTTATACAATAGACTCTTATACAATAGAATCCATCCGTAACCATTGGAGACAGGGGACAAAAATGATCTCCCAGAGGCTTCTCAGATCTGACAGTGACAATGTCTTTTTTTCCTGACATCACTTCTCTCTTCTCACTTGTGTTAATTTGCAGCTGTGTTGTTAAGAGCAGCTCTGTGTTACTTTTGCCTTTAAGTCCTCCAGATTGGCCCCTGACAAAGGACATTGTTCTCTCCACAAAGACAGCTTTGTATGAACACTGAGCCTGGATGAGCAGATAGTACAGAGATATGAGACCAGATACACTGTCCATCGTGAAAACATAAAACAAAATGTGACCAAAGGGAAAGTAGGCCGCAACTCGCGATTAGTGAAACCCAGATAATCGAATTTCGTTTTTTTTTTTTTTTGGCAGAATGTGCTAGTTGAGATCATGAACAAGCCACTCTATGTTTCAGATAACAGCATGAGTGACATTAAAAACATATATATATATTTTTTTTTTCGGAAAGAAACGGGGCATGTATAAATCAACATATTTTCCTACGCTCGTGCGCCCGATAATCCTGTTGCGAGAAGCGCCGAAGGCCTATCAGCTGTGAGGAGCTCGTTAATATGTACGCGGCATGTACGCGGCATTTCAGCTTTTAACTTCTACTTGGACACATGACATGTTAGGGAGACCTTCGGGACAGGTTCGGGACAGATCAGTTTCTCCGGAGCTCGTGTACAGAGTGCGGTTGACGAATTTAGCTGCAGAAAGTCGGTAGATATAAGCGCATATGTGAATACACGTGGAGACACGCGAATTATCCGACAACACGACGACATGTAGTGAGTTATATTATTATCATATTATTTCTGCATCAAATGGAGATATTAGGTGAAAGCAGCGGCCTTGTGTCATCATTAGCGTGTGTGTACATGCATGTGTCTACCGGACCAAACCGGGACTAAACCGGGACTAAAACCAGGACTAAACCAGGACTAAAACCAGGACTAAACCAGGACTAAACCAGGATTAAACCAGGACTAAACCAGGACTAAAATGGAACTAAACCAGGACTAAAACAGGACTAAAACCAGGACTAAACCAGGACTAAAACAGGACTAAAACAGCGCTAAAACCAGAACTAAACCAGGACTAAACCAGGACTAAAACCAGGACTAAACCAGGACTAAACCGGGACTAAAATCAGGGCTAAAGGGTGTGTGTGTGTGTGTGTGTGTGTGTGTGTGTGTGTGTAGTGTCCTATACTATTTTGTATTGTATTAAATTGACAATACAGGTGATTTGACTTAACATATTATCCTGTGTATTATTGAATTATTGAACGATTATATGGACTTTTTATTATAAAAGCATTTCCATTTTAAAAAAGTACCTTCTAATTCAGACCTGCCCTGAATGGAAACACCACACCACAGTGATGTCAGTGATGGGGGAAGGCTTAGCTTAATGTCATGAAAATGAGCTCTGAAGGCCTGAAATTCTAGAATCTTTAAAGGAGCTTTTCTCAGCTTGTTACTTTTCAGATGTCCCGCGTTCAAATGGCCACAACTTCTTCATGTGTTGTCAGATTTCCATGTGTAAGGCATCGTTGGAAAGCTTAGAATCAACACTTTCAGAATCTGTGAATAACTGAAAATGCCCCCGGGATGACTTGAGTCCTGTGCGGTCGGTCAAAAATGATGAAACTAATAAAACTAATAATGAACAAACCAATAATAACAATAAAATGGTGTAGAAGGAGACAAGCAGGTGGCAGCACTACGCTACATTACAATTCAGATCTGTGGAGAGTCGCCACTATTCACAAAGGAATTACTTTCTTTTTAAGCAAGAAACACCTGTAATGAATAAACATTAGATGGATATGTTTAAAGTCATACCAAGGAACATTCCAGGCAAAGCAATAACATCGCCATGGAAACAAGCAGGTAGCAGACCATCCACCAGAAAAGTTGCGTAGTGCACCTGTAATATCATGACAATATTGGAAAAGAAAGAAACACCTACATGTACAATGTTGTCTGATCTTGAAAAGTTAAGCAGGATTATGCCTGGTTTATAGTGAGATGGGAGACCTCTGGGAATACAGACTGCCAAAGTGGGTGGCAGTGGTTCTTATGCTTGCTGTTGTCGTGTCCTTAGGCAAGACGCTTTACCCATTTTGCCATGGTAGGTGTACTTATGGTGTGTGAATGAGAGGGATGGGAATGAGTCCACAGCTACAACCCGGTTTACAGTATGTCATGTTCATTAATGCACAATCAAATGAACAAATATACTAAAGGGCCCATATTACTCTATTTTCTGATATTTGTTATAATGTTGTTACCTCATCAAAAACATACCTGGAGTTGTGTTTTGTTTTATTCAGACGTTTGACACACAAAACCTGCATATTTAGGCTGAGTTCAGCTCTCCAACAATAAACATTTTGTTCCACACTGTGATGTCACATGGGCATTTGAAGCTTTGGAAATGTAGGCAAACTGATAATTTCTCAAACTCGTGTGAATGAAACAAAACACAACTCCAGGTATGTTTTTAATGATGTAACAACATTATAACATGGCTTACAACTCACAAGAGTCAATTTCACGTAATATTGGACCTTTAAAGAGTTTTCACTGGTCCATGATACTTTCCCATATCACTTACTGTCTAACTGTCTGGTCTCACTTAACCTTCATAGTTTTAAAACCCATCCACTCGCTTTATAAACGCACCATCAAAACTCTCGACCGGAAACCCCACTCGTATCACCACTGTCCAATCCTGCAAAAACACAATCTACTTACTTGGGAAAACATGGTGAAATATGCTCATCTGTGTCTCATATATAAAATCATTCATGGCTTGTCATCCCCTCTACTCACACAGTTTATTCACATCAGCACTTCTGAACACAGCAGAACCAGAGGGGCATCGAGAGGGGACTGTATCCCCCTCAGAAAAAGTCTTTTTGGCCAAACCACCTTCTGCAATCTGCCCATGACTGGAATACCACTCCCACCACAATTAGAAGCCTCCCCACTTACATCTCATTTAAATTCCAGTTGAAGAAATGGTTAATTCAGTATCAGTCCTGTCACCACTAACATCCATCTCCCGATGCCTCTGTCGCCATCCTGCCTCTTGTGTGTTACTATTGTGTGACTCTTTTATGAGTCAGTATGTGTCTGTATGTGACTGCACACAAGAGTATGTGGTGTCTGTTGCTGAAAATGAATGTATATGCCTGAATGTGGCTTTATGACTGTGTATAATTGCATGGAGCTGTATGCGACTGTATGTAAGAATGATTTTAGAGTAAATAATAACCTTGCTTTTATTCTATTGTATTTTACTTCCTGCAGGTTGACACTTTACACCTGTCCAGTGACTACAGATGAAAAATAACCCTCAAATGTTTATTCATGTGCAGTGTCCCTGAAATAAATAAAAATATAATAAATAAAAACTAAGCCTGGATAAAAGGGCCTGGTTTGTATTGCAATGGAAGACCTTTATACCGAGTGCCATAGTGGAGTGACTGTGGCTCTAATGCTGTCGTCGTGTCCTTAGGCAAGACACTTCACCCATCTTGAGTGTAGGTGTACTCGTGTGTGAATGAGACAGATGGGAATTAGTTCACAACTTTGTTTCATTCACACATGTTTGATTAACCCTTTATTATTAGTCTGTCTACGTCTCTAAAGCTCAAAATATGATGTCATGAATGTCACAAATGTCATGAACTTTGTCAAGTTTCATGACAGCTACCTTTTACCTTTTGGTCAGTCAGAGTTTAAAAACACATGACATTAAATATGCAGGGTTGTGTGAACGAAACAAAACACAACTCCAGGTATGTTTGTGACGAGAATAATGTAGTACGCGCCCTTTAATACAATACAATACAATACAATACAATACAATACAATAGAATACAATACAATACAATACTGCCTCCACTACTACTCACCAATATTCACTTCTGTACTACCTGAAAATGAATACAATGTTAGTCCACCATTTTAACCATGTTTTTCCTGATCCCCTCCGCAGGTAACCAAGATGCTAGCTGTGGTCGTGATCCTGTTCGCGATGCTCTGGATGCCCTACCGCACTTTAGTGGTGGTCAACTCTTTCTTAGACCACCCCTATTTGGACAGCTGGTTTCTCCTTTTCTGTCGTGTTTGCATTTATCTCAACAGCGCCATCAACCCGGTCATCTACAACGCCATGTCTCAAAAATTCCGTGCAGCTTTCCGAAAAATTTGCGGTTGCGGTAGGAAAGGGTCTGACAAACCGGCTGCGTACAGCGTTGCTTTAACTTACAGCGCTGTGAAGGAGACGTCAGTGGTAGAAAGCACGGATCATTATACAACTGAATTAGAGGAGCTAACAGTTAATGATGAACTCCTAGCCGAGCAGAAAAGCAAGTACCCAGACACTTGTAATTACGGTAGGGCTGACTTCAACAACGCTTGAACATTTTTGGTTTTAATTGATGTTTTAAATAGAAATATAATGGTTTGAGTGACTATCGACATTTAAGAGACCTACCACATGTAAACACAACTACTGTTAATAGTGTGGAAAGGTAAACAGGTGACGGTAATGATCTTGGACAATATTGAACCAGTGCAGATTAGCTTTTAGCGAGCCATGTTTGATCATTTAAGTGGCTATAACAGTAATATAATGATATGCTTTGAAGCTGTATTTCTGGGTAGTCCTGTTATCCTGTTATTAGCCTGACTTGAACCATATTGTGAAGTAACATGGAAAAAGTACCATACTTCAGATATCACAGTGGGAAGGATACTGAACTGAACCAGTGACTATATAGTTCAGGGGTATTTGCGCGACCTGTTGTGCCATAAAGTACTAAATTGCATTGCATAGGCTGACAACTGTAGCGTGGGTTTTCAGATAATATATTCAGGTAATAAGATGGTGTTTTAAAATGGTGTGTTTCAAATGCTGTAAAGAACCAAGAATGAAACTGATATTTGGATACCTATATTTATATCTACCTACCTTTTTTACTAGGCTACCTCTCATTTTGAAAATATGAACTGACATGCACCACTTGCACCAAAAATAAATCCACCATAAAAAAGAAAAGATGGAATGGAAAAAATATTGAAATATTGAAGATTCGCTGTTAGATAAGATAACTCATTCATTGTTGATTAATATCACAGCTGCAATTAGAGGGACCACCTCAAAAAGTAAAAAAAAAAAGTTTTGTATTTTGGTGGGACAAAAAAAGCTAACTGCAAGCACTGTTCTGATACTTAAGTTAGACTTTAATCTGAGCTTTGTTTTAACACAATCTGACCAGATAGAACTGATTTAGCTGAAACTACAACTGTTAAACAAGTCTGTTAAACAAGCCTCTCTCAAATAACATTATCAGAGCTAGCGTTAGCAAATGTCACTTAAAAGTATGAAGAGTTTAGAGGAGAATAAGCTTTTTAATTCCAGGTTAAATATAGGACCGATCTGCACTAACTAACACTTCCAGTAATTGAAACATTTTTAATTAGACCAGATTGAAGAACTGCCTTGCCGAAGGGCACAATAACACAACGTCGAAGCTGGGATTGAACCTAGGGCTGTGCAGCGCAATTAATTTTAAAGATCCCATGACATGGTACTTCTTGATGCTTTTATATGGTGCCTTAATGGTTCCCTAATACTGTAAATGAATCCTTCTTCAAAATCAACACTTAGTGCATGAGAAAGACACATGTACAGAGTCAGAGTCATAATCTCTCTGTCTGAACAACTCATTCTGGGCCTTGTTGCTTGAATGCAAATGAGAAGGAGACAGATTGGTTAGAGGAGCGGGTGGGGAAGGGGCCAAATGCGCCGCTGGTTCCTTGTTTTAGCGGTGCGCTGTGCCTGGCCCCACTTCCGCGTGTGTAAGCGCGAAGGAGGAAAGGAGAGGCTTTTCAATGAAAAAAAACAAATTTTCACTGAAACTAAAATTAAACCACTGCTGTTTCAGAGGTCCAGAGGGTTGGGTAAAGGACTTCCAAGCCTAGAAACACACGCATGTGCCTCCAGGCAAATAAAAAAACGCATTTCGCATTGCGTAGCTCCTCCGCAGTCCAAACTCTCTGGGCGTGATTTCCAGAGACAGGAGGTGGAGATTCAGACGATGGTGGAACTGCATTTGCATTTCTTTTTTCGATCTGACGTCAATAAGGTGCCTTGTCCAGAATCGCCCATTTGAGCTGTGTTTTTTTCAAACGCAGAAAAGGATCGCAAATGCTCAGTTTAGACATTTCGCAACTTTTAGCCATTGGGGGGCCCTAAACAGGGTAGGGGAGCTCACATTAACATTCAAAAACCTCAGAAAGTGAAAATTTCATGCCATGGGACCTTTAAATGAAATCGAGATTCAGTCTTTTCTAATAGTCAGTGATCTATTATTGTGTTAAATGGCAATGATTCAAATCTGTATTGTTTTTTGTTTTGGATATATTGAAATATTAATGTTCTTTTGCTTTTTGATGAACAGTGATGGAAGGTAATGAAGTACAAACGTTAAAGTACAATGCTTAAGTACACTTTTTATGTTTTACTTTATTTAAGTCAATTTTATAGTGGATACTTTTTACTTTTACTTCACTACATTTGAAAGCGGGTATCTGTACTTTCTACTCCACTATATTTTTGATCTGGACTGGAATTTAAATAGTACTTTTGTTTATGGTTTGAGACCTGCTGAAATGGCTGAGATTCATTTAAAAAAATCAATTGAATCACTTAAAATCAACTGAAGTCTTTATCAAAATCATTACATTTGATGCTTTAATTCTTCTAAAAATCTCAGAAAAATACTTTTACTTTTTACTCTTAAAGTACATCAGGTACCTCAAGTAGTAGATTTTTTCTTGTGATACCTTTACTTTTACCTGAGTAATCTTTTTCCTTTATATCTGTACTTTTACCTAAGTAACAAAATTGAGTACTTTATCCAGCACTGTTAATAAAATAAAATAAAATAAAACAAACCACTGTACAACCTGCACCACTGGTAGGCTCCCACACTGAAGCACAACGTTGGAAAAGGGACCTCTACTGTACCATCTGTATTGGTGGATGTCAGGTGACGTCACTACATTCTATACGCCAATAATATTTAATGCAGATGTGGTCAGCTAAATGAATATTGATAAAATTCCAGTTTTTGTTGTAATACAGCGCATTCTTGGATCTAGTCCCTAATAGAAATGATCAGGTTCAACATTTGTGGATTTACCTTTTGGATATTTCATGGCGAAGTACAATGTAAACAATAGGGGAATCTGAACCTTGCCCTTCATCTAAGAGTATGAAATCTTCACATTTTCTAATCTGAAAACCACCAATCACTGAACTCTGGCCTGTTGCTTTTACCGTGACTCACTCTTGGACCTTTTGGAGGAGGAAAAAAAAAAAATCTATTTCCGATGAAGGACCTGACCTCCAAAGTGAGATAGACTCTGCATCCTGTCACAAATGGAACATTAAACTACCACTTTTCAAACAAAACACTGATGCTGCAGAGAGAAATGTACAAGGAACTAATGTAGAAAGTGCCATTTGGATGTACAGAGGATGTATTTTGTATAAAGTTTTACTGGGACACAAAAATACGTAAGTTGTAACTATTGCTTTAAAGGTGCACTATGTAACTTCTGTGGTGGAGGGCCCGCTATTTGCTTGTCTCCATGTTTTTTTTTTTTTGCCTGGAATTCTTACTATGTGCAGGCTTGCTTCTCCATAGATCTGACCTTTAACCTGTCTCCATTGTGAAGTTTATTACCATACTGTGGAATAATCAAGGCAAAACAGTAATATGGTGATATTACTGTTTTGCCTTGATTATTCCACAGTATGGTAATATAGTATGGAGATAAGCAGGTGACAGAAAAATTACAAAGTGCACCTTTACTTAGCCATTGTATGCAGGAAGGGTGCTATGGAAGCCCTGTGGGAACAATATACAATTCATTATTATAAGCAGCTAATTAAAGAATGAAAATTAATTACACTTGCATGAAGAGTTCTAAACAATCTCGACAAATCTTAAAAAACAGTTCTTCAGTGACTATATGATGATTACAGATTACATAAACACTCAAATGAAGCAATAGTTACAGCCCATGTGTAATGTTTTGTAGAGTGTGTTTTATAGTCTGTACATATGGGACAGGGTCAGTGTATCTAAAGCCTTCACTATCATAGCTCCAAATACTCTTTCTCTCTTCTCTACTTCTCTCTACTTCTCTTTGCTTCATGTCGAGTAAATGTAATGTGCTGATATTTCTGTCCCTCCCTAGCGTTTGGCTCCTGTCAAATGAAGCTCACGACGCTAGCAGTTATAGGAGTGAATTTAGAGCCAGGTCCATATTAGGAATAGGAATTTATTTACTGACAAAAAGTGAAATAAAAACACCATGTAGATCGGGTTAATATGAACATTTTAAGACCAAAATAATGGGTGGTGACAGTTTCTCAATGTAAAGTCAAACGGAGCCGTCGATGGAGCTCAGTGACTAGCGCGTTAGCTATGTCAATTTATATATACAGTGTATGGTCGTTTATATGGAAGTGCATATGTTGTTATGTCTTTTGATAGTGGTCAGCTTGGCTAGTTATACTTACACTCTCTGATCCCATCAGAAGCACTCCTTGCAGATGTTCTTGTTTTGAAAATGTTTCATGATTTATAGTTCTGGGGTACATTGCAGGCCTATTCTGTTGCTTGGTTAATTATGTCTTATCAGACAGTGTGCATATACAGTATATTTTGTATATTACACAAGTTGTAGCTTATACTACAATGTTCACGCTGTTTTTTCTTTGTCCATGGGTTTCCGGGCGATACAAAATTTGTATTGTTGCTATAATAATTAATAGTCAAAAGAAAATCCATGAGAGGATTTTCAAAAGATTACATCATTTCACTTTGGGGACTACCGAATATTAGCTTGTGACTAAATCCGGTGTGTGCAATACATTTATTATGTAATGTTCCTGTCTAATAATTAAATAAATTAATAAACAGATAAATAAATTACTTAGTTAGAGTTAATTGTTTTGAACATTCTAAAATTTAAGAAAGCAGAACATATAGTTTCCTTAATGAAAAACAAAAAATGTAAGAAAAAAATAAAATCTTAGAAGAAGCATAGTTTATTTATTCCTATCCCTAATTTACAATATTTCAATTATACAATATTCTTGAAATAATAAAAAAATAGAGAGTATTTTGGGTGTGACTGGCCAGGCTAAGAAAGCACATTAATTGAAAACGAATCTTATGTGTAAATCTAATATCTTTATTTGTGAATTCAAATGTTGTCAGCATCATTTTAAACAGACTTTTCTTGCTTAGTGTAACTCGGCAAAGCCCCATTGCTTGTCATTGCTTTTGCCTTGGTCATGTTTTGTTTTTATATTGATGTTTGTGCAAATAAAGTTATTCATGCAGAAATCCGTGGTCTTATTGAACTAATTAAACCCCAAACATTTGAAAAATAAATGAACAAAATAAATAGAAAGTAGCCTTGTGGTCTTTCGGAGTCTGACATTATCTGTTTGGTGGGGTCTTGATTTCAGTTTGAACCTCTGTGACCACCAAAAGGAAATCTTCCTCTAACTTTTGTAATTGCTCATTATTAAACCTGGACAATACAAGCGAAAAAGTACAGTGAAAAGACATTATCACCACCTACTCACTCTCAGACACTTAACTGAGGCTGCTGTACAAAATAATTATAAGTTATCATGGTTATTATGACTATCCTATTGTTTCCACTTAAACTATGGCAAAAGACATCATAAAAGTCAACAAAGAACTTCTCTTTTGGTCAGATGTTCAACTTTTGCTACAGGTACAAGTAATAGTTGTAGTAGTAGCTGTAGGAGTAGTAAGATAAGATAAGATAAGATCAGATAATCCTTTATTTGTCCCACATTGGGGAAATTGCAGTGTCACAACGCAAGTTTCAGAAACAGTACGAAAATATGAGCATGCATCAAAATTAAGATAAATAATAATAATAATAAATCTGTACAATCAACTAAAAAACAAAACACTGTAAGGATAAAAAGCACAGGAACGTTGCACAATAAATGTCTTTGATTCTGAGCAGTGAACAAATAGCAGTTAAAGTGACTCCAGTTCAGTAATATATAATATCACTACAATAAAGTGACTCAGGTGATTGTGAACAGTGCAGTGATGGACAGTGGTGGTTAAATAAATAAATAAGTAGCAGGTAAAGTGACTTTAAATAATATTGCACATTGTTATTATTACTATGGAGATGACACATGGTTGCTATGGAGATGAACATGACTAGCATTGATCATTGTACAGTCTGACAGCAGCAGGAAGGAAAGACCTGCGAAACCTCTCTTTAACACAGTGAGGGTGAATCAGTCTGTCACTGATGCTGCTCTCTAGAGCCGACAGAGCGTCCTGCAGGGGGCGACACTCATGGTCCAGCATAGACATGAGTTTAGCCAGGACCCTCTTGTCCCCCACCTGCTGCACCGAGTCCAGAGGACAGCCCAGGACTGAGCTGGACTTCCTGATGACCTTGTCCAGTTTCTTCTTCTCCCTCTCTGAGACGCTGCTGCTCCAGCAGACCACACCGTACAGGATGGCTGATGCCACCACAGAGTCATAGAAGGTCCTCAGGAGTGGCCCTCTCACTCCAAAAGACCTGAGTCTCCTCAGGAGATAGAGCCGACTCTGGCCCTTCCTGTACAGTGCATCAGTGTTATGAGTCCAATCCAGTTTATTGTTCAGATGAACACCCAGGTACTTGTATGAGTCCACTCTCTCAATGTCTCTTCCCTGGATGTTCACTGGTGGGGGGGCAGTAGAGTGGCATCTGCGGAAGTCCACCACCATCTCCTTGGTCTTCCCCGCGTTGATGAGAAGGTGATTCCGGTGACACCAGTCCACAAAGTCCTGCGTTAGTCCTCTGTACTCCGCCTCATCATCGTCTGTGATAGTAGTTGTAATAGTAGTAGTAGTAGTAGAAGTAGTAGTGATAGTAGTAATAGTAGTAGTGGTAGTTGCATTAGTAGTTCTTCTCTCAAACAGAAAACTCTCTGTTGCTATACAGGAAATGTTCCAGTGTGTTTTTAAAGTCTATTTAAAAACTCCAAATTTAAGCCCTAGAATTGCCAAACTCTACTGAATTAATGGTAAAAGGAAGTTGTTAAAAAAGGATTATTTAAACATGTGTAAATGAAACACAGCTCCAGGTATGTTTTTGCTCACAAGAGTCAATTTTGCATCAAACCTTTAAAAAGCTGATCATTTCCACACTCTTTTCTATTTATGTGTGTGTGTGCGTGTGTGTGTTTAAATGTTTTTCAGTTATTGCCCGATCATTTGAACTTACTCATGCAGAGAAAAGGGCTCATTAGGCATCATAAAGTATTCCCATTTACCATCATGAAGTCCAGGGACAGTACATTTAAAATCATTAAACACACATTTGCACATCTGCTCTGGCTCCACTGACGTGACGGGGTGGGGTGGGGGGGTAGGGGCTATAATTATCAATACTTTTATGTTTTATAGGCCTATTGTGTTTTAGTTTTCAGTGATTAGTCCTGGATTAGTGTTGCTTGTGGGAATTATATCTGTGTTATTTCCTATTCATGGAGAAGCCAATATTATGTCATCAAAATGTTAATGTAATGTTTTGGTTCAGTAATACTACTATGATGCTGGAACACTAGCAATCAAATCATGTAGTTCTGATGAAATGGTAATAGCAATATGTACAAGGGCCCATATTGTGCTATTTTTCTGATCTATGTTTCAGTGTCCCCTCCTTGAGCCGCCACCTTAACGTGGTGGAGGGGTTTGAGTGCCCGAATGATCCCGGGAGCTATGTTGTCGGGGGCTTTATGCCCCTGGTAGGGTCACCCAAGGCAAACAGGTCCTGGGGGACGGGTCAGACTAAGAGCGGTTCAGAAGCCCTTATGATGAGTTTACAAACAAGGTCAGATACGTCGCCCGGACTGGCGTCACTGGGGCCTCACCCTGGTGCCAGACCCGGGGTGGGTGCGCGCCAGCGAGCGTCTGGTGGCCGGGCCTTTCCCCACGGGGCCCGGCCGGGCGAAGCCCGAAGAAGCGACGTGAGGCCGTCCTCCTGTGGACCCACCACCCGCAGGAGGATCCATAGGGGCCGGGTGCAGAGAGATCTGGGCGGCAGTCGAAGGCGGGGGCCTCGACAGCCGGATCTCCGGACATGGAGACTAGCTCTGGGGACATGGAATGTCACCTCGCTGGGGGGGAAGGAGCCTGAGCTTGTGCGGGAGGTTGAGCATTACCGACTAGATATAGTCGGCCTCACCTCCACGCACAGCTTGGGCTCTGGAACCCAACTCCTTGAGGGGGGCTGGACCCTCCATTTCTCTGGCGTTGCCCGCAGGGAACGGCGGTGGGCTGGTGTGGGCCTGCTCATTGCCCCACAGCTCAGCCGCCGAGTGTTGGAGTTCACCCCAGTGAATGAGAGAGTCGCGTCCCTGCGCCTTCGGGTCGGGGTCTCTCACTGTTGTGTCGGCCTATGGGCCGAACAGCAGTGCAGAGTACCCGGCCTCCTGGGAGGAGTACTGAACAGTGCACCGACCGGGGACTCCATTGTTCTCCTGGGGGACTTCAACGCCCACGTGGGCAACGACAGTGACACCTGGAGAGGGGTGATTGGGAGGAACGGCCTCCCTGATCTGAACCCGAGCGGTGTTCTGTTATTGGACTTCTGTGCTAGCCACAGTTTGTCCATAACGAACACCATGTTCGAGCACAAGGGTGTCCATCAGTGCACGTGGCACCAGGACACCCTAGGACGGAGGTCGACGATCGACTTTGTTGTCGTGTCATCTGACCTCCGGCCGCGTGTCTTGGACACTTGGGTGAAGAGAGGGGCAGAGCTGTCAACCGATCACCACCTGGTTGTGAGTTGGGTCCGCTGGCGGGGGAGGAAGCCGGAGAGACCTGGCAGGCCCAAGCGTATCGTGAAGGTCTGTTGGGAACGTCTGGCAGAGCCCTCTGTCAGGGGCACCTTCAACTCACACCTCCGGGAGAGCTTCTCCCGGATTCCGGGGGAGGCTGGGGACATAGAGTCCAAATGGGCTCTTTTCTCGGCCTCTATTGTCGATGCGGCCGCCCGTAGCTGTGGTCGTAAGGTCTGTGGTGCCTGTCGCGGCGGCAATCCCCGAACCCGGTGGTGGACATCGGAAGTAAGGGATGCCGTCAGGCTGAAGAAGGAGTCCTATCGGGCCTTGTTGGCTCATGGGACTCCTGAGGCAGCTGACGGGTACCGGCAGGCCAAGCGTGCTGCGGCCCGGGTGGTCGCAGAGGCAAAAACTCGGGCTAGGGAGGAGTTCGGAGAGGCCATGGAGGAGGACTATCGGACGGCCTCAAAGAAATTCTGGCAAACCGTTCGGCGCCTCAGGAGGGGGAAGCAGTGCTTCACCAACACTGTTTACGGTGGGGATGGGGAGCTGTTGACCTCGACTGGGGATGTTATCGGACGGTGGAAGGAATACTTTGAGGATCTCCTCAATCCCGCCGTCACGTCTTCCGAGGAGGAAGCAGAGGCTGGAGACTTGGAGGCGGACTCGTTCATCACCCTGGCCGAAGTCACTGAGGTGGTTGGAAAGCTCCTCGGTGGCAAGGCCCCGGGGGTGGATGAGATCCGTCCTGAGTATCTTAAGTCTCTGGATGTTGTGGGGCTGTCTTGGCTGACACGTCTCTGCAACATCGCGTGGCGGTCGGGGACAGTACCTCTGGACTGGCAGACCGGGGTGGTGGTCCCTCTGTTTAAGAAGGGGGACCGGAGGGTGTGTTCCAATTATCGGGGAATCACACTCTTCAGCCTTCCCGGTAAGGTCTATTCCAGGGTGCTGGAGAGGAGAATTCGACCGATAGTTGAACCTCGGATTCAGGAGGAGCAGTGTGGTTTTCATCCCGGCCGGGGAACACTGGACCAGCTCTATACTCTCCATCGGGTGCTCGAGCATGCATGGGAGTTTGCCCAACCAGTCCACATGTGCTTTGTGGATCTGGAGAAGGCATTCGACCGTGTCCCTCGTGGGGTCCTGTGGGGAGTGCTCTGGGAGTACGGGGTTCGGGGCCCTTTGCTAAGGGCTGTTCGGTCCCTGTATGACCGGAGCAGGAGCTGTGTTCGCATTGCCGGTAGTAAGTCGGACCTGTTTCCGGGGCATGTTGGACTCCGCCAGGGCTGCCCTTTGTCACCGGTTCTGTTCATTATATTTATGGACAGAATTTCTAGGCGCAGTCAGGGGCCGGAGGGGATCCGGTTTGGGAACCACAGGATCTCGTCTCTGCTGTTTGCAGATGACGTCGTCCTGATGGCTTCATCGAACCGGGACCTCCAATGTGCACTGGAGCGGTTTGCAGCCGAGTGTGAAGCGGCTGGGATGAGGATCAGCTCCTCCAAATCCGAGGCCATGGTTCTCGACCGGAAAAAGGTGCTTTGCCCTCTCTGGGTGGTTGGGGAGTCCTTGCCTCAAGTGGAGGAGTTCAAGTATCTCGGGGTCTTGTTCACGAGTGAGGGGAGGATGGAGCGTGAGATTGACAGGCGGATCGGTGCAGCGTCGGCAGTGATGCGGTCGCTGTACCGGACCGTTGTGGTGAAGAGGGAGCTGAGCCGAAAGGCGAAGCTCTCAATTTACTGGTCAATCTACGTTCCTACCCTCACCTATGGTCATGAGCTCTGGGTAATGACCGAAAGGACGAGATCGCGGATACAAGCGGCCGAAATGAGTTTCCTCCGTAGAGTGGCTGGGCGCACCCTTAGAGATAGGGTGAGGAGCTCAGTCACACGAGAGGAGCTCGGAGTAGAGCTGCTGCTTCTCCACGTCGAGAGGAGCCAGCTGAGGTGGCTCGGGCATCTGTTTCGGATGCCTCCTGGACGCCTTCCTCGGGAGGTGTTCTGGGCATGTCCCACCGGGGGGAGGCCCCAGGGAAGACCCAGGACGCGCTGGCGGGACTATGTGTCCCGGCTGGCCTGGGAACGCCTTGGGGTCCCCCCGGAGGAGCTGGAGGAAGTGTCCGGGGTGAAGGAGGTCTGGGCGTCCCTGCTTAGACTGTTGTCCCTGCGACCCGGCCCCGGATAAGCGGAAGAAAATGGATGGATGGATGGATGGATGGATGTTTCAGTGTTGTTGAGAGTTCTTCTCTCAAACTGAAAACAATCTGTTCGACCTTGTGATGTCATGTGGTAATACTGGATGCTCCACTGTGTTTTTAAACTCCATACACCTTCACTAATCACTTTAACTATAATTTCAGCCTTGGAACTGTCAATCTCTATTGACCAAAAGGTAAAAGGAGCTGTTAACTTAAAAACTATTGTGTCATGACATCACAAGGTGAAACAGAGCATTTTGAGCTTTGGAGATATAGACAGACAAGTAATGAAGGATTACTCAAACAAGTGTGTGTGTGTGTGTGTGTGTGTGTGTGTGTGTGTGTGTGTGTGTGTGTGTGTGTGTGTGTGTGTGTGTGTGTGTGTGTGTGAATTAAATAAAACACCACTCCAGGTACGTTTTTTGAGGAGGTAACAACATTATAACATGACTAAAAGCTCGCAATCAATTTCTGAATCACAGTCAGTTTAATGTAATATAGGACCTTTAAATACATGCAAAAAGTTGTTGTTGTTGAGTGTTGAGTCCCACTTTAAACAGTGTACGATAGAGCAGGCTATTTAACACCAACGCATATCTAAGCAGCATAAGCAAACACAGTGACAGTATTGAAGAGTTTTCACCATGTTACTTCAGAATGCACATAATGAGACACATAATCTCCATCTTCAAAATCTCCAAAGCTCATGATACTGTTTTTATTTTAATTTTATTTTATTTTGGTTCTTTCAGTGGTGTTTTCAAGAGTATTTCATACAGAGCAATATTTTAGTGTATGTATTATGTAGTATGTAATATTTAGACTTTACTGGGACAAAGTAGCTCACACATCACAATATATTATAATAACAAAGTGTGTGTAGAATCCCTCAGTTGTAACAAGAGAATCCAAGGCAAAAGGAGAAATTCAGTTTGTCAACTCGACAAAATTTTATTTGGTCGAACACTTTTCGCAGCTCTTCCAAGCTGCTTCTTCGATTCTGACCAGGGTGAGCTGCGAAACGTATTCGACCAATTAAACTTTTGTCCATTTGACATATTGAATTTCTCCTTTTGCCATATAATAACAAAAAGCAAGAATATAAATGGCAATAATAAATTCTAAATAAGTAGCAAAAATAACAAGTCAAATAAGGCAGAATTATACATGTATATGTAAAACTAAGGCAAAAAAGTAAGGCAAAAAATATTTTCTATATTATTTATTTTATTTATGCACTGATCTCACTTATTATTTGGTTTAATGATGTAGATGACATAATGCGGTGCAGATGAGAGGTGTTTTGCTGCAGGTTTGTGAAATAAACACAGAGTGAATCATTCTTAAACAGAGGAGTGTCTGTTTATCTCAACACCGGTCAACACAACACAGGTCTATTCTCGCTCAACAGGGAGGATCAACTATATTCAGTTAATTAATACTCACGATAAATCAGATCACAGTGGAATTACAGTTCAACCTACAGTTATGGCCTTAAAGGGCAGATATTATGCATGATTGACTCCTGACTGAGAGCTTTAAGCCATGTTATAATGTTGTTCCTCCTTAAAAACATAGCAGGAATGTGTTGGATTGTGTTTTGTTTCATTCATACATGTTTTATTTTAGTCTGTCTACATCTCCAAAGCTGAAAATGATCTGTTCCTTCTGTACCTGTACCTTTTACCTTTTGTTTAGCAGAAATTGGCAATTCCAGGTCTGAAATCACAAATCTGTATGAAAATCAGCTCAGCTGAATTTTTATTAGACTTCAAAATATGCAGGAAATACTTTTACTTTTTTTTAAATAGGAATATTCTTTCATGTGGTTCTTTTTCTTTTCTTTCTTACTTGAGCATTTTTGTGCACTGTACTTTTGTGTCTGCGTCTGCACATTTATTTCAGTAACAAAATCAAATCTTTCTTCCACCACTGTACAAACCTTACATAATAGAAAGCCTCTTAAACTGTGCTAAATAAACAGTCTTTAAACAGTCTTTTTTTTTTTTTTTAATTCTGCTCATGGTGGATCAGCACAACTTCACTTTCCAAACTTTCTCATGAATAACAAAGCACTTGTCACTTTGATTGACAGCTGCTGTGAGGACGACATCACAACATAACGGAGACACAGCTGTTATCACTGTGTGTGGGCGAGTGCTGTGGGGACCTGCCTCTCCTATAGAGGCAAATATCAGGTCCCCATAAAGTACATCCTGTTTATTATTATTAGTGCTGTCAGGCGATTAAAAAAAATTATCTAATTAATTACAGGATTTGTAATTAATTAATCGAATTAATCACTTTTTTTTTTTTTTTTTAGGTGGTTTATTGTGCTCTCCCCCAAAGACTGCAGACTTCTCCTTTAAGTCTTTGGCTCGCTCTCTTTTCTCTCTTATAACGCGTTAATTGGCAGTGTAATGAATTAATCTAATTAATGCGTTAAAATGTCAGCCCTAATTATTATACAAATAATATTATTCAATTTGCCAGTCAATATTTATCATGAGTGCTTTTTTTTTTTCTCTCTCTCTATTGTGGAAATTTGTGTTCTATTTCTTAACTATGGTTTAGAATTAAAGGCCATCACTATAGACCCAAACAAACAAATAGATTTTTACTGTTGTGAAAAACAGAATTGGTTAATTTTAAACAGTTTGCAGTGGTCCAAAGTTATTCCTCACTTACCTAAACCACTGTAAGGCGCTTTGTGCTACAATTTTGTATGAAAAGCGCTTTATAAATATTGTTTGATTGATTGATTAATTGATTACCTTATGCATTTCAAACATCTTAATTATTCACTACAGTCTGCAATGAGTTTACAAGTGCATTTCACAACTTTCAGAGAGGGGTATATTTGACAGAAAAATATTTTCCAGTTAGATGCAGACTGCACACTGTGGACTTATTTTGTTATTTTTGCTCAAATACTTGGAAAGTACAGGCCCTTCAAGGACATGAAAATACCTTCTCAGACATGTCCAGAATAGCGCCCCCTGGAGACTAATCACCTCAGCAACTGCATAATTTCTGAGAAAACCCTGTGAATGTTTTGGGTTCAGACTGGGTCAGAAACTGCAGACTGGAACAGACTTCAGACAGGCTCAGTTCAGATCGGATAATGATGAGATAATGGCCCGTTCAGGTTTTATGAGACAATAAAACCATGAGAAGAATTATTACATCTCCTACACCCAGAGGTGGGACAAAGTCATTGCTGGGCAAGTCCCAATTAAGTCTAAGTCTTTTGCACTCAAGTCCGAGTGAAGTCCCGAGTCAAGAGTATCTAAGTGCCGAGTCAAGTCTGAAGTCAAAGCTCACAAGTCTCAAGTCGAGTCCAAAGTCCTAGCATTTTAGTTTCGAGTCATTTCGAGTCCCCTTTACAAAGAAATAAAATTTCTACAAATCATATAATGTCTGCAAGATCTGTATTCATTTTACCTTTTTACACCACATCAAATAACATTAGAAAAAAATGAAAGGATTCAGGTGTGAAAAACATGTTATATGTATATATATATATATATATATATATATATATATATATATATATATATATATATATATATATATATATATATATATATATATATATATATATATATATATATATATATATATATATATATTCCCAAAAATATATAATATTCCCAAAAAGTCTCATGGTTGTATTAGCTCAAAGCGGTGTTTCTACTAAATACTGAACAAAAAGGTCCGAAAACTTATGACAGTGATTTCAGTTTTTAATAAATCTGCAAATATTCTGCAATTCTGTGTTTCTCTGTCAATACGGTGTGCTTTGTGTACATTAATGAGTAACAACAAAAACTTGGAACTTAAATGATTTTAGCTAATGGCTGCAATATAAACAGAGTGAAAACTTAAAAGGGTCTGAATACTGAGAGAGAGAGAGAGAGAGAGAGAGAGAGAGAGAGAGAGAGAGAGAGAGAAAGCGAGAGAGAATTTGAGGGAGCGATCACTCATCTTAAAACTCAGAGACTGCTTGTATTTCAACACTACTGCAGTAGAACAAGTGCACTGTATTGGCATCATATGCAGAACAGTTTCACCTTCAAATAGAGAGGGGTCCTTTTAGCACTAACCTTTTAAACATCAACCAACATTCTTATTCCACATAATGATCATTTCTGGGCTAACATGCCAATACAGAGAGTGGTGTGTATGTGTATGAGAGAGAGAGAGAGAGAGAGAGAGAGAGAGAGAGACAGAGAGAGAGGGGGGCCTTGGATGCGGTCGAATGAAAGCAACGTAGATCTACTGTGATTGGATGTTGTGCAAGCCGCGCGCACATGCTCTTTGCATACATTTTCGCAGATTCACAAGTACAACGAGTGCGGTCCTTATCAACATACTTTTAGAGTTTTTTTTTTCATTGGACGTAGCAAGTCATCACAGATCAAAAGGCCTAAATCCAAGTCAAGTCACGAGTTATTGATATTGAAGTCCAAGTCAAGTTGCAAGTGTTTGTACATTTTGTCGAGTCGAGTCTGACTCGAGTCGAAGTCACATAACTCGAGTCCACACCTCTGCCTACACCTACCTGTCTACAGGAAACAGTTACATCTGCATTATAGACAGGTGAAGTAGTCTCTTTTATGACCTGTTTTTCTGACATTGGCCAATGTCAGTGTGAGCTAATTATCCAACCAAAATGTACAGAACTACTGTCTAAAGCTATGTCTCTAAATTACTATTGTATTTAATCACATACGATAATAGAGCACACTACAGAAAACATATTTAAGAAGTAAAGTAAAAAATGAAAGGCCCTGTGTCTTACCTCATATACTGTACACAATAATAATAATAATAATCATTCATAGCAACAGTATGATTTCAATTTGGGGGTCAATATTTTTCATGATTACTTTTCTTTGGTCTATTGGGGGAATTTGTGTTATTTTTCTGTACTATGATTTAAAATTTGCGTTGAAATCTTTTGAATAAATAAAGTCATGTGAATTCAGTATAGATACAAGTCAGTATAGATAGAAGTGTTTCATTCTGTCATTTATTTATTGCAGTTCATGTTATCGTACATGATAATAGAGCACATTACACTAAAGAAAACATCTTTAAAAAGTAGGTCCATTAAAGGGCCTGTACCAGACTTCTTCTCATATATTTGAGCAAAATGTGTATTGCCCCAGTACAAATATATTTTCTCTTGAGGTCAGTATAAGTCAACTGTGTACTCTCTGCATTTAATAATAAATCTTATTGTCTGTCAACCAGGAGGTGGGCAAAATTCTCCTCTGGTCTGTGAGAGTTGTGTATAAAGTAATCCCTTTTTTTTTTTTTCATTTTCTTTCACTTTATTCTGTATTTTTGGGTCACGGGGGCAACAGTCCAGGTCTGCTGCCCAGCCCCCATGGATCCCCCCCGCGGGTGGTGGGTCCACAGGAGTTGTATAAAGTAATTGTAAATATTTAGCATGCTCAAAATGGTAAGTGAGGAATACTTTTGGAACACTCCAAACTATTTGAAATAAACTAGATTTGTTTTTCACCTTTTAAGACATTAAAATAGTCATAGTGCCATAAAAGTGCATTGTGTAACTTTTCTGGTGGAGGGTCTGTGGAGATGAAGTTGCTTTGTTTGGAATGTTTCACAGTATGGTATTAAACCTTTCTATCTTCATGGAGACCCAACCAGACCAAGTTACAGGTCAGATCAGTATTTTTGAGCTATAAAACCACGTGGAACTGAATGTCATAGTGTGGAACATTCCAGGCAGAGCAATGACACATCCATAGAAACAAGCAGGTGATGGACCACCAACTAAAACGTTATAGTGCACCTTTAAATAACCCCAATAAAGGTGAAGTTACATGTTTTGATCAGAATATTTTATCATATATTAGCAAACACCGTGTACTTTATAGCTTTTAGAGACAGCAATTTACCTGCCAAATCTGTGGAGAGGCAAGTTCACTCAAAAATAAACAGGGTAGGGGAGCTCACGTTAACGTTCAAAAACCTCAGAAAGTGAAAATTTCATGCCATGGGACCTTTAAAGTGCATCAAAAGTGCATCTTTAAATAAACTAAATAAAGAATCTAATTTGTACATTTTTTTCTGTCATTTCAGCAGAAAATAACGTGCAGAAGACTTTTGTGGTAATAATAATAAATATATTATAGATACAATACATACATTTTAGAACAAATTAAGTAAATGAAACTTTCTTATTCCTTTGATTACATAAGACCTTGATACTACAGTGGCTAACCTATGATTTTCACAATACACAAAACTGACGCCCTGTACAAGAAGGGCCAAAGTCGCCTCCACCTCCTGAGGAGACTGAGTTCCTTTGGAGTGAGCAGGCCTCTGCTCAAGACTTTTTATGACTCTGTGGTGGCCTCTGCTCTCCTCTATGCTGTCGTCTGCTGGGCCCCGAGCAGCACAGAACGGGACAGAAAAAGACTGAATAAGCTGGTTAAGAGGGCCAGCTCTGTCCTGGGCTGTCCTCTGGACCGTGTAGAGGAGGTGGCTGAGAGGAGGGTACTGGCCAAATTCATGTCCATTAAGGACGACACCTCTCACCCTCTGCACCGGACTGTAGAGGAGCTGAGCAGCTCCTTTAGCAGCCGACTGAGGCACCCCCAGTGCAAGAAGGAGCGCTACCGCAGATCCTTCATCCCCACCGCCATCAGACTGTATAATTCTACTGTATAGTCCTACCGTGCAATATCGTTTTCCCAATGTGCAATATTGTTGTTGTTTTTTTTCAATACTCCTATCGTGCAATATCGTTTTTCCAATTTTTTTCAATACTCTCCCTGTCACTGTTTTTTATTATTATCACTACTATTATTATTATTCGATTTATTACTTATTTTTTAATTATTATTATCACCTATCTTTATGCCTTTTTTTGCCTGCATGCACTTGTCTTCTTGTTCAAACTGTCCCTACCTGGAGCTACTGTGACAAGTAAATTTCTCCTGTGTGAGATCAATAAAGTCTTATCTTATCTTATCTTATCTTATAATAATGTCTAATTAGCTTTCTCTGGTTTGTTGCACAGGAGGACCTGGGTTCATCACCAAATAATGTGCAATCAAAATCTGTCAGATTCACTGTGACCAGGAGCGATGTACCTCTGTTTGCTGTAATGGTTTAATCATATAAAGGTTCATCTCACCTGCAGAGGAGAGAGGAGCCAATGGCTGATTATGAAGCCATTGTTTATCAAGGGGATTGGGTTCATTGAAACGTTTCCATACAAAAGCATTCTGGAAGTCAAGATCTGATAAAGATATTAGAATAAGGGGAAAGAACCACAACTTGAAAAAGATATGGGAAATGATTTACGATTTAATAAATTGCATAAAAACAATGATTATTGCTACTAAATGGTTCAACTTAAAGGGATAGTTTGGGGTTTTTGATGTATGGCATCCCCTTCAGCAGCTCCAGAACTGGGCAGAAACTTAGCTCACAGGACACTGTCAGCGATAAGTCAGTGTTAATGCACGACACTGCTGAAGGGGATGCCATACAGATTCACATCAAAAAACCCAAACTATCCCTTTAAAGGTGCAATATATAACTTTTTATTCAAGGAGTGGCTGGCTGCTTTTGTGGCTACCTGGCTCACCTGAGCAATTTTTGAAACTTTTTTTTTTTTTTTTTTAGCTCAGTTTTTAACATCATGTCATGGGATTTAACCAGCTAAGAAGTCCAGCATGTGCAGGTCAAAGGACACAAGTAAGCGACTGTTGGGTTCTGTGAGCTATCTCCATGTCGGAAAGTTACCAGAAAAGTTACATAGTGCACCTTTAACATGCTAGATCAATTAAATGTAGCTCTCAATAATACATTGTTGGTTGAGTGGTCAGATCCACTGACTCACAGGTTAGAGGCGGCATTCATCTTTGTGTCCTTGGGCAAGACACTAAACAAGACAAGACACTTAACCCCACCTCGCCCCCAGTGTCTGTGTACACTGGTAGCCCCCCCCCATGATAGAATGATAGGTTGCGTCAAACAACGTGGCCGTCCTCCTGGGGACCCACCACCTGCAGGAGGATTCATGGGCGTGATCTGGGTGGCAGACCTGTCTGGACCTTTGCCCCCGCGACCTGAACTACGAAAAAAGCGGAAGAAAATGGATGGATGGAGTTATATCATGTTTTCACAAGTTTTCATAGCATTTTCAAACATCCAAAAAAAACAGACTGCAGAGCCCATTTGTAATAATGTGTTTGTGCTGAAATGTAATTCATCTTTCTTAATTTAATCACTTTAATTAAAACTGGGGCTGCATTACTTATACAACATTAGATTATAGTCCCAGTGAAGGTAAAGTTTGAAATATGGTTATATTTTATGAACTGAACTATTTATGCAATTAGCAGTAAAGTAAGTTTTGTCCAGGACTGAATTTCAAACATGAGATGTATTTTCAATAAATATTAATCTCATTTAATTTTCTAAACTATTATTTAATTTGAGGCCGGATCTAGAAGTGGGCAGGGGTGGGCAATGTTCTCCTGCCCACCCAATTGGTCAACTGTATTTGATGTAATTTCAACCTGCCTATCACGTTTTCTTGTTTGCTCCGCCAAAATTCCACGACGTCTCATTCGCCAGTAGGACAATAAGTATAGAGAGTTTGGTGAATCAGTCACCAGTCGCATATCTCTACAGTAAAAAAGAAAAAAGACACGACCGAAGCGAAGGACAAGCGCAGTTCCTGTTCATGTTTCGGGCCCGAACAATGGCGCTTCAGTCACGGAATATTTCAAATAATCTCCAGCGCAGTCATATTAGTCATAGTCATAGTCATAGTTTGCTTTATGACTGGGGTAGTTACTGCATAGATAATCGCTCCGAGAGTCCACGGTCCCTGCGTGCAACTCAAAGGCGATTGGGCATCCGCTGGAATATTGGTCGGGCTCCCTCCGCCTCGCAGCGCGCTCCAAAACCAAGATTTATCTATTATAATCTTAGTTTTATCATCGAATCCGACTCGGATCATGTTCTACATGTTCATTTCAAACTTAATAATAGAATAAGAATAGAAACAGAAATAATAATAGAAACAGGTCCATTGATTTTCAAAAATTCAGTGTAAGAAGCAGCAGATTTTCAGTCACATAGGACAATGCAGGATTATACAAACATGAATGAATCAAAATACAACTTGGAGTAAGACAATGATGATGAACACAATTAAAGCATGGTTAAAAGATCAAAAAATCTATTTTGCATAATGTCTTCTTTAAAGGTGGATTGTGTAACTTTTCTGGTGGAGGTTCCACCACCTGCTGATCTTCATGGAGATGTTATCACTTTGTAATATTTCACAGTATGGCATTAAACCTTTCTATCATCATGGAGACCAAACCGGGTCAAGTCACTGGTCAGATCTGTGGGGAGATGACCCTGTTCACAGTCAGAATGCCTGTCTTTCCAGGTATTTTTGAGTTACAAAACCTCCTGTAATTGAATACATGTAAAGCAGATTCATTTAATGTCATATGGTGGAACAACAATGACATATCTATGGAAGAAGGTCAACCAAAAAGTAACATAGTGCACTTTTAACATCTAAAGTCTCTTGTAGAAGATGCATAAAGACTGAATTCCAAGAAGAACCTATTTTAATCTTAATCTATCCAATCCAATCCAACTTTATTCCTATAGCACATTTTATAAACAGAGACAGTTTCCAAAGTGCTGCACATAAAATCAATAGAACTTAATAATACTATATATATATATGTATATATATAATACTAAAATAGCAATAAATAAAGTGCTAATAATACAATCACTAAAAACAAAAGCAATTATAAAAACATTACTAAAAAAGCAATAAATAAAGTGATAATAATAAAATAACTAAAAACAATAAAAACACAGAGGACCACACAACTCATGCGGGATTAAAAGCCAGAGAATAAAAGTGGGTCTTAAGACGAGACTTAAAACACTCCACAGTGGGAGCTGTTTTGATGTGAGGAGGCAGAGCGTTCCACAGCTTTGGTCCAGCCACAGAAAAAGCTCTGTCTCCTCTGGTTTTAAGTCTCGTCTTAGGAACCACGAGTTGGAGCTGGCCCTCGGACCTCAGAGCACGGGCGGGGGTGTAAATCTGGATGAGGTCCGAGATGTAATCCGGGGCCAGTCCATTCAAAGCTTTAAAAACAAACAATAACATTTTAAAATCAACTCTAAAACGAATGGGGAGCCAGTGCAAAGATGCTAAAATCGGAGTTATGTGCTCTCGTTTTTTGGTACCGGTTAAAAGGCGCGCAGCGGAGTTTTGGACTAGCTGTAGACGAGAAAGTGCATGGTGGCTAATGCCAGAGAAAAGTGCATTACAGTAGTCTAAACGAGAAGAGATAAAAGTGTTTTAATCTATAAACTAATCTCTGTGGGGTCACAGCCAAACAAATGCTTTCACTCTTTTCACACCAGGCCCTAGGAGATATTACCTCGTCTCTCTTCTCCTCATCCAAAAACACAGCAGCTAATACAACAAACTCTGATTCAATTTAACACACCCAAAATCCAATAACAAATCAAACAGGCTTGTCCTGCACCAAATGGACCATTACCCATGGGCACTAGGGGCATCCAAAACAAAGCAGATGGACAACGTTTCAGATTAAACTGTATTAAACAACAGTGAATTCAATATGAGAAAGAAATATGCAGTGAAGCAATACTGAAAAAAGGTGGTTATATGAAGCGTGTGTCCTCTGAGAGAGTTCTCTTGAATGTGCAACAATGTTGGAGTTTTTTTTTTTTAAATACTGAATGAAAAAGACCACAGATTTGAAATGAAAACTGAAAAAGATCATTTGTTTCAGTGCACTTAAATGTCCACAAAATGCACTCTTGTGGGCTTTTTTTTTACCTCCTAAAAACATACCTGGAAAAATGCTCAAAATGCTCTGTTCCAAATTGTGATGTTATGTAGTGGTAGTTTTTTAACAGCTGCTTTTACCTTTTGTTTAGTAGAGGTAGGCAATGTTTGTGATGAGGAAAGAACATTGTAACAGATCATAAAATACTCCTCGATCCTCTTCTGTTTTTCAGTAAAGGTTTTTATCTGCTGCGAACATCTCCAAAGAATAAGTCCGGGGTGATTTGTGCTGTAGAGATTTCTAGATGGCATCTTATGATAATTATTATTTAAAACCTGGGCCATACTCAAGGCCCCATCTCACAATGATTAAGAAATAGTTGCTAAATTTAAATGTATCTTTTAGTTCAGGGGAAGTTACAGGTCAGATCTGTCGAGAGCATGGACATAGCTAACTTGCTAGCTGCCATGTTCCAAATAGGAAATGAGCATGGAGGCGCTTCCAGCTCCATCAACTCTGTTTCTAATTGGCTTTACATTGAAAAATTTACCTCTCTCAAACTGGTGCAATGAGCCTTGTCATTTTGGTCTTAAAATGTTCATATTAATCTGAACATGATCCTGGGGTTTGTATTTTGCTATTTTGTCCGTAAATAAATTATTGTTCCTAATATGCACCTGCCTCCAAATTCACTACATTCACTATAACTGCTAACCTCTTGAGCTACATTTGACTGGAGCCAAATGCTATGCGTGACATCACACTCCCTTAGTCTACTTCTTTATATAGTCTATGGTTTATAGCCATTTCCAGGCAGAGAAATAACATATTGAAGGTAGACGTATACCATCCAGAAAAGTTATATAGTGCACCTTTAATGCCGTATTGTTATTAACCTTGAGGACATGTAGGTTGCTGGAGGTGAGTATGTACAGTCTCTCTTCTTATTCCATTTGGACGCCTGGACGTAGCCTAGAAGAAGAGAGAGAAAGATGATTTTAGATTAGCTAATGAGGCGAATTAAGAGAACTGGCAACTTGTGTTATAATGATTAAACCTCTCCAAAGGAACACAGCATACTAGCACAGTGGAGATTTTTTGAATTACGTACATCCAAAAGTTACTTCAGTTTGAAATTACAGTCAAGTGGATACAGCCAGTTTTAAGAAGAGAAACTGAAGTTAAAATGTGAACCTGAAGGAAATGAATACATGTACTGAAAATATTATTATTATGAATTCTCATTTTGAGTAACTGTCTTCTGGTGCAGTTACCCTTTCATGTGGAATACAGAAAAAGAAGAAGTGACTGGATTCCCTGTTGTTTTCCTCACAGCTATATTAAAGCAATTTAAAGGTGCACTGTGTAACCATGGTGGAGGATCTGTATCGCATTAAACTTACCTATCTCCAGATAAAAAAAGTGACACCACCAAACCAAGTTACATCTGAGGAGAGGCAATCCTGCTCATGTTTTTAAGTAATAAAAACACCTGAAATTGAATAACTGCTATAGATAGATATGTTAATGCTACTGTGGAACATTTCAGACAGAGCAATAAAGTCTCCATGGGAAAAAATCAGATAACAGACCCTCCACCAGAAAAGTTACACAATGCCCATTTAGCCAAATGTTAAAACAGCCTGAATAAATTTGTTTGACTTTAATTTTGTTGAATCTGGGCCCAAGTGTGAGCTGGAGCTTGTGGTCTCTCAGATGGCACAGGAGCAGATGAGAAGAAAATGCCAGAGCAGTTAGTGATGGAGGAGAGGCAGGACTTCCAGATACAGACTGACAGAATGGTGATGGCGAACCAACCAGACATAGTGGTGGTGGATAAGCAACAGAACAGAGCTGTGGTGGTGGACATTGCAATACCAAGCGATGGTAACATCAGGAAAAAGGAACACGAGAAACTAGAGAAATACCAGGGGCTCAAGGAAGAGCTGGAGAAGGCCTGGAAGGTGAAGGCATCAGTGGTGCCAGTGGTGATCGGAGCACTCGGGGCTGTAACCCCCAAACTGGAGGAGTGGCTACAACAGATCCCAGGAAAAACATCAGACATCTCAGTCCAGAAAAGTTGGCTGGTTAACTGCCAATCATGCAAGCGGCGCGGGCTGTATGCGGAAGCGAGCACAAAATGTTTGCACTGTATAGCCCAATTCGCATTGTGCGGAGGGCGGGTTTCCCGCCGCCTCGTCTCGTCAGGAGATCTACTCTATCGGTAAGCTAAGCTAAGTTTCCTTTTATTGAGCTATGGTTAAATTAATTTGGTGCACTACCGCTATTTATGGACATGGTTCGTATGTGTAGTTAACTTTTGTGCCAGTGTTGTGTCGCGTTGATATCAGTCTGATGTTTCACTGTCAGCTTGATAGTTTCCATGGCAGCTATAGACCATAACAATTGTATGATACTAGCGTTTTTATTGTCACGGTTAGTGGATTGGGTGATTTATTCATGTATTGACAATGTATATTTGATTGGGGCTAAAATTGACTTGGTTAATTTACTTTTGTGTGGAAAATACAATGTATAATCAGAATTGGTGCATTTCTGTATTTAGATGGTCTACTTATGATTTGTGTGTATAGAAATGTACTTCACACACACAGAGATGATTTTTGTCTCAAAGGAGACTAAGGAAATGTTATAAGATGGAGAGAAAGTATTAGTTATTCAGTGGATTTAACATGCTAGTGTTTTCTATAACTGCCTAGTAATATCTATCTTCTTGTCAGTGATATGTTACACTTTTACACTTACTGAAACTCATGAGTGACTGAAGCACTAATTACTAACTAATTCTGATTCATTCTGATTTTTGACTTTAATAGGCAGCTTGCTTGTTTTATAAGGTCTTTTTTATTTTTGATATCTAACCTTATTGTTTTGTGTTGCTTGAGGGAAGGAATGTGTTGTATTTTAAGTATGAGCAGAGTTTTGCAAACCGGATTGCCAGTTTTTCAGTAGGCCTGGTGTAGTGTCTGTTGGACATTAAATAAACAAAAGGATACTATTTTGAAATTTAATTTCTGTTTCTCTCTTTTTCTTCTCAATAACTTTAAAGCACTTGGGAGTAAAGTTGTCAATTTGTATTGAATCGAAATTAACCGAACCGGATCGGATCGAATCGAATCGAATCGTACCGGATCGTTTACTAATTTTATGAATCGTCCCTGAATCGAATCGTAGCCTGTGAATCGAGATTCGAATCGAACCGTTTTGTGAGTGAAAGATTCACACCCCTAATATATATACTGTATATATACTGTATATATATATATATATATATATATATATATATATATATATATATATATATATATATATATATATATATATATATATATATATATATATATATATATATATATATACACATAACTAGAGTTGTGATTTGTTTCATTCACATTTGCATATTGGCTGAGTTCTTATCTTTTTTTCATTACAGCTGAAAGCCAGCATCCATTGATCCTCTTTATTAGTTTCGAAAATGAATGAATCAAAGATTGGACATTGAATATGAACCCAAATGCTGACGATTCACAGACGCCACACCATATAATCCTTAAATGCAAACAACTTAAGAAAACATTTGACATTCAACTTCTTGTATAATGCCTTTTCACTGTCTGTTGTGTAATCTTTGTAGTTGGAGACCTTGAGGAAAAATGCTTTGAAAAATATAAATGCAAAACGTGCACAAAGCTAAGAGTATTCATTCACAAATTAGCAAAAATAATGATTGAAATCAAAATAAAATGTAATTTTAAAACAATTGGTATGCCTCTAAATCACAAGAAACAAAATATTAAAATTATGCAAAATCAACTGTTTGCAGCTTTATAAATATGTTATAAAATATAAAGAAGAGGTTTTATATGTCATCCACGGATGTTTGAGTAATCTAGCTTACAGCAGACATACAGCTCTGGAAAAAAATAAGAGACCACTGCAATCAGTTTTTCTGATTTTACTACTTATTATGTATGTGTTTGGGCCAAAGGAACATTTTTGTTTGAGTCTATAAACTACTGATAACATTTCCCCCAAATTCCAAATAAAAATATTATCGTTTAGAGCATTTATTTGCAGAAAATGACAAATGGTCAAAATAACAAAAAAGATACATGTTTTCAGACCTCAAACAATGCAAAGAAACAAGATCAAATTCATTTTAAAACAACATAATACTAATGTTTACACTTAAGAAGAGTTCAGAAATCAATATTAGGTGCAATAACCCTTATTTTTAATCACAGATTTCATGCGTCTTGGCATGCTCTCCACAAGTCTTTCACATTGTTCTTGGGTGACTTTATTCCACTCCTGGTGCAAGAACTGAAGTAGCTCAGCTTTGTGTTTGTGTTGGAATTCAACAGACGCTGGAATGGAATGGCTGTAATACATGTAGAGATGCTGATTTCAGAAAAAAAAATGCAGTGGTTTCTTATTTTTTTTCCACAGCTGTGTGCAGCATTGAACAGAAAAGAACTTTATTTTTATTTTTTTTTACTTCTTTAGTTTATTTATGAGACAGGGACAGTGCACAAAATACAATAACCATAACAGGAGAGAGGCATTGTGCCAGGTTGTAGCATGAGAGCTAAATTCTACCTGTCATCCCTGGTGGATGTTTTTAGGTTTGATTATTCACAACCAGTGTTGGGAAGGTTACTTTTGAAATGTAATCTCTTACAAATTACAGATTACATGCTCCAAAATGTAATTTGTACCGTAATCTATTGGGTTATTTCAGGTGAGTAACATAATCTGATTACTTTGGATTACTTGACATTGTCATCTTTTTACAAACTACATGAATGTGTTGAAAACTGCCCAACCCATCAGAAGCACTCAACTTCTATTGAGGAGGCCAAAGAACAGATGCTTTCTCAAAGACTCCTCTAATCTGGCAAACAGACTATTCTAGAGCCTTCTAGAGACATGGCAGGAGCCTACCAACCAAAACCACCAGATACTGAAAGAGCTTTTCCCCCACAGCAGTCCAAAGATTGTCCAAAGATGATCTTCCCTTTCTTCCTTCCAGTCACTGTGTTCCTCTCCAATTCTGCATTACACTGCTGCATATCTGCTCATTCCTCCTAATTCTTTAGAATCTGCATTTACTGTATGCAACTTGTTTGCAATAGAAGGTATATTACGGGAGGGGATGGTGGAGGTGGGGGATAATTATTTTAATGTTTTAGAACTTCAATCAAAATATATATGGCAAACCGTTTGAAAGCTTAGACCCTCAGGAATCTATTTATGCCTACCAATAGTGATAATTGTTTTGTGCATTACATTACTTTACATTGCATTTGGCAGACACTTTTTAAACCCAAAGCGACTTACACTCACCGGCCACTTTATTAGGTACACCATGCTAGTAACAGGTTGGACCCCCTTTTGCCTTCAGAACTGCCTCAATTCTTCGTGGCATAGATTCAACAAGGTGCTGGAAGCATTCCTCAGAGATTTTAGTCCATATTGACATGATGGCATCACACAGTTGGCGCAGATTTGTCGGCTGCACATCCATGATGCGAATCTCCCGTTCCACCACATCCCAAAGATGCTCTATTGGATTGAGATCTGGTGACTGTGGAGGCCATTTGAGTACAGTGAACTCATTGTCATGTTCAAGAAACCAGTCTGAGATGATTCCAGCTTTATGACATGGTGCATTATCCTGCTGAAAGTAGCCATCAGAAGTTGGGTACATTGTGGTTATAAAGGGATGGACATGGTCAGCAACAATACTCAGGTAGGCTGTGGCGTTGCAACGATGCTCAATTGGTACCAAGGGGCCCAAAGAGTGCCAAGAAAATATTCCCCACACCATTACACCACCACCACCAGCCTGAACCGTTGATACAAGGCAGGATGGATCCATGCTTTCATGTTGTTGACGCCAAATTCTGGCCCTACCATCCGAATGTCGCAGCAGAAATCGAGACTCATCAGACCAGGCAACGTTTTTCCAATCTTCTATTGTCCAATTTCGATGAGCTTGTGCAAATTGTAGCCTCAGTTTCCTGTTCTTAGCTGAAAGGAGTGGCACCCGGCGTGGTCTTCTGCTGCTGTAGCCCATCTGCCTCAAAGTTCGACGTACTGTGCGTTCAGAGATGCTCTTCTGCCTACCTTGGTTGTAACGGGTGGTTATTTGAGTCACTGTTGCCTTTCTATCAGCTCGAACCAGTCTGGCCATTCTCCTCTGACCTCTGGCATCAACAAAGCATTTCCGCCCACAGAACTGCCGCTCACTGGATATTTTTTCTTTTTCGGACCATTCTCTGTAAACCCTAGAGATGGTTGTACATGAAAATCCCAGTAGATCAGCAGTTTCTGAAATACTCAGACCAGCCCTTCTGGCACCAACAACCATGCCATGTTCAAAGTCACTCAAATCACCTTTCTTCCCCATACTGATGCTCGGTTTGAACTGCAGGAGATTGTCTTGACCATGTCTACATGCCTAAATGCACTGAGTTGCCGCCATGTGATTGGCTGATTAGAAATTAAGTGTTAACGAGCAGTTGGACAGGTGTACCTAATAAAGTGGCCGGTGAGTGTATTTAGCTATTTAGTGCAGGACCAGGAAATGCCCCGGTTTGGCCCCCTGAGCCGGCGAACAGCACGGAGACAGCGGAAGGTAGGAAGAGCATGTGGCTCCCTAGGCGTCCGAGTGTGCACCCTCGCACGCATTAGGGAGGGGAACAGAGTCCAGATCACGGGGAAACAGTTTGTAAACGGGGAAGAGTTGCATCGGAGTCTGGTTCTGCAAACCAGGGGAAGCGCTCCACGCGCTGCCGTCTAGGCGCGCTCTGGGGCCAGAGAGAGAGGCGCCGATCAGGGAATGACGGGCAGCTACAGGTGCTCCGTCACAGATAGCTTGTTTTTTCCATTAGAAGTACCGCCGTGTAATCCATTTATTTCAACAAAGTAACTGTAAACCTATTACCACTACTTAAAACAGTAACTGTAACGGATTACAGTTACTCATTATTTGTAATCTGATTACGTAACGCCGGTACATGTAGGCTAATCCGTTACTCCCCAACACTGTTCACAATATAACCAGCCCAACAGATTGGCAGATCACCCACTGTTTCTTTTTATGGCAACAACACTGTATTTGAATGTAAAATGCTTGGGTTATGATGAATTTGTTTTGACTGAAGAGGTTTTGGCTGTGAAATAAAACATCTGCTCTTTACAGTGTTTGATGGCTGTTAATTTTCTCATTTTCTGATTAGGCCGAATGTCAACATGGTGAGATAAGAGGCTCTCCAGGTTTACCACAGCCAGACGCTCTAGTATGAATGCTGTTCTAAAGGTGTGAGAGACTGGAATAATTATTAGATAAACATATGGCAGAGAGTGAGAAGGATTAAAATACAGGATCAAATGGTCTGTGGTCTATGGTCTATAAATATTCTAATGTATTGACACACTACTTTTCATATTATGTTTACACAACAATGGAATGTAACAAAGTAAAAGTAGTAAAGTATTGTACTTAAAAAACATATCACTCTAGACACTTTAAAACTGCTGCTAAGAACTGCTGTTGCACATTTATGTTTACCTTATTTTCAATGCATATTCTATTGCACATTTTACTAAATCTGTAAATAGGTATTTATTTATTCTTTGCACTACGTTTTAGATTTTGTCTTTTGATTTTTTTAGGTTTTTGTATTGTCTTTATATTGTATGTAATTTACCATTTATCTGTAATTAAAGATGCACTGTGAAACTTTTCTGGTAGAGGGTCTGTTACCTGTTTGTCTCCATGGAGATGTTATTGCTTTCCCTGGAATGTTGGTATGACATTAAACATATAAACTTTGCATTTATTCATGACAGGTGTTTTTAATGCTTAAAAATACAATGTTTCCTTCTGTGAATAGGGGTGACTCTCCACAGATCTGAATTATAATGTAGTGTAGTGCTGTTACCTGCTTGTCCCCTTTGTGATAGTTTTAGGTTTAATCTATACTGGGAAATATTCTAGACAAGCAATAACATTTCCATAGAGACAATAAAGAAAATGGTCTATTATTTAAACTTGTGCAATAGATTACTCCCTTGACAATACTCCCTGCAACTGTATATAGCTGGGATTATACATCTTATTTGATATTGTATTTTATACTTTATTACTAATTTTCTATTTAATTCTGTTTTGTACATACACATTATTATCATTATTTTTATCTTTATAATTATGTCTCATCTGACACTGGTTTATTGCTCTTTGGTTGCTATTCCATCTTTCTTTTTTTACCCTCTGTTATATATTATAAATTATATTTGATGAGTGAGCTGCTGTACCCAAAGCAATTTCCCTTGTGGATCAATAAAGTTTGTCTAAGTCTAAGTCTAAACTTCAAATTTCTGCACTTCATGGATTAATTTCACATTTATATAGCACTATCAATGGGCACTGTACATAAAGAAACCAATATTCCATTCATACACACATTCACACAGTAGTTTATGCAGACACTGAAAGGACTCAATAGCCATGCACTGGCAAGACTGAGGGGATTTAAGAGAAGTTAATAGCCACTTTTAACTATTGTTCAGCAGAATTTGGCAATTCCTGGGCTGTGATTATCCAAATGATTCTTGTGAAGGTGTATTAAATTTAAAATACCAAATTCTCCTCAGCCTGTGTCATCCACGGCTTCCTCTGGCTCTTATTCACAGGAAATAAAACCCTATTCACTCACACAGACTCAATCCACAACTGAATACACAAGGTCAACTTCAAAATTAGGAAAGAATTGTAACACAACAGGTTATGTAGTTTATGGAGTAAACAGGATTGAAATGTCTATATAGCCTTATTATTGCCTATTTTCTGATCAACGTTATAATGTTGTTTTCTTATCAAAAACATACCTGGAGTTGTGTTTTGTTTCAATCACATGTTTAACACACACATTCTGCATATTTAGGCTGAATTCTTTTTTCAGACAGTAAACACTCCACACTGTGATGTCATCTGGTAAACAGCAAGTGCTCTGCTGTGTTATTAAACTCCATACACCTTCACTAGGCGGCACGGTAGCTGAGTTGGCGGCACGGTAGCTGAGTGGCTAGCGCTCTTGCTTCACACCAAGAAGGTTCCGGGTTCGATCCCCAGATCGCCCAGGCCTTTCTGTGTGTGTTCTGTGTGGAGTTTGCATGCATGGTCTGGGTTTGATCCCCGGGTTGCCTGGGCCTTTCTGTGTGGAGTTTGCATGTTCTCCCCGTGTCTGGGTGGGTTTCCCCCGGGCACTCCGGTTTCCCCCACCAACCCAAAACATGCACCATAGGTAAAATCCTCCAGCTTAGGTCCTGACCAGGCCGAAGTAAGAAGATCATGGAGATGGTCCCCGGGCGCAGGAATGTGTTCACCCACTGCTCCTAATATATATATATAGGATGGGTTAAAATGCAGAGAAGAATTTCTCCAGTGTGAGATCAATAAAGTTCACTTCTTCTTAGAATCATTTGGATCATTTCAGCTCTGGAATTTTCAATCTCTGCTGATCTAAAGGTAGGCTATGGAGATGTAGGCAGATTAATAATGAAGGGTTACTCAAACATGTATGAATGAAACAAAATACAACTCCAGGTATGTTTTTGAGGAATATACTTGAATATATTTGTGTAATATACAATACAAGTATTATTGGGCCATCAATGTAAGAGTACTGCTACCATTGCAATACTACTACTTAGGGATGGAAAACAAAATATATATTTTGATTTCTTTATTAAACATCTGCTCCAAAATACAAAAAATACAAAAAATACAAAGTGATTATGTTAACTGCATGGTGCACAGAGAACCACTAAAAGCTGAAGAAATGTCTTTATAGAAATGGATATGTTTAATGCCAGAATGTGGAACGTCTTTATGAAGACAAGTAGATGGCGGACACACCACACAGCACAGTGCACAGTGAAACTTTAAGTAAACAAAAGTGACAACATGTAACAGTACTTCTTCCAACAAAGATTACCATATATATCAGAGCACACACCATTGTTTCATTTGAGAAATACAAACTAAACAACAAGCTTCACGGAGACCATAACCTTCAATGTATAGACTCACATCACATGGACGGACATGTGCAAACTGTCCTTCATATGACCAGGGCCCAGCAGCTGTAGTATTATCCACAGAGAAACATTAAAGTCCATTTTGTCACTGCAGTTCAGAGCAAAACACAGTACCTTACACAAAATAGTCATTAAAAGCCTTTCATTAAAATCAAAGGGTGAGCACATATTGACGAGGAATAATTCTAGGGAAATAAAAACAGAAATGATTAAGTGAACATGAAACAGCCCTAATGGATGTGAACTGTGTGACACCACCTGAATACTAAAATGTGTACTTGCAACAGAAGAGAGATTGTGTAATCAGACATGACACAAAATTATAATATTTATGTCAGAGAGAGACTGAAAGTTCATTGGTATATTTTGGTTTCTTATCCAAATAAAAGCTTATATTTCCATTGAAATATATAGAGCAGGGGTATACAAACCTTTTTCACTAAGAAAAAACTCATATGAAGCAAAGAGCCACAGACGACAGGACAATGAAGTGAATCATTGTCCTCAGTGACATAGATTTGACTAAGCCACCACATCTTGAAGAAGGTTTGGATCTTTTATGTTTGGTCTACTGCATTTCATCAAAAGTTTCTTAAGGAAATTTTTGAAATTTTCAGTAAATAGTACTACTTTTGGTTATTTGGGCTGATTCAGCAGGAACCCTGAGGGCCGACAATAATTGGGGACAGCATTTTCCTAGTTTCAATACCCCTGACATAGAGGCTGGTCATAGAGACACCATATTTTCTTTGCTTTTGATTCTGGTGTTTTTTTATTTCACTTTACTTTTTTGCCAGTAAATAAATTCCTATTCCTAATATGGACCTGGCTCCAAATTTGCTCCTATAACTACTAGCCTCAGGGAGCTTCATTTGACTGGAGCTGAACGCTGTGGGTGATGCCACTCTTCTTCAGCCCATATCCTTATACAGTCTATGGTTCATGCAAGAGAATAAAAATCCCACAATTCAAACACTTAAATACCTAAGTTGAATTACGTAGAAATCAGAAGCCTCAGGATTTGCAGAGTCAAAGCTCTGACAGAAAAGGAGGTGACTCATTCTCACAAATTAAAAGCTTCCTCCTTTTGTTAAACAAAGATTCCAGACTGAAATTTGCTTGTCTTCTCTCTCAGTAATCAAGAAAAGGTCATCAAGCCTCAGCAGTTCAGGTTCAAATGAGTCTCCTCCGACAGACAAAATAAAGACCCCACCATTTAAAGGTCCTATAATATCTGAAATTGACTTGTGAGCTTTAAGGCATGTTATAATGTTGTTACTTCATCAAAAACATACCTGGAGTTGTGTTTTGTTTCATTCACACATGTTTAACACACAAACCCTGTGTATTTAGGCTGAGTTCTTCTCTAAACTGACAACATAGTAGGTCAAAAATAGTGTGATATGAGCCATTTAAATCAACTTGAGTATTTTCTGTTTTGGTTTTTGGTCATGTGATCTTTTATTCATTGTACCGAAGACATTTTCTTCCATGTTTGTAAAATCGTGATGACCTTTTTCCTGAGAAGTTAAAGTTATTTCCAACTGCAACCTACGCATTCATTCAGGGTCATTTTGATTTGCAACCCCGGGACTGTATTTGTAAGAAACCACATTCACAAGCTCTGCCATTCAGAAGCCTGGTATTTCCATGAATTTCTACAAAACAAATATTAGACCTTCAAAGTATGTTCAAAGTATGGCAGCAAATACGAAGTTAGGATCTACTGTTATAGCAATATGATAATCATAATATGACATATGACATTTTAGACTGATTGATCCTTCTGGTTGAGGGTTCACCATCTTTGTTTCACAGTAAGGCATTTAACATATAAAATCTTCATTGAAACAAGAAGATGTCACCAGTAGGTCGAGTGAGTTTTTTTCCGCTGAAAACAGCGCGGTGCCTGCATAACTCACTCTTCTGAGCCACACAGACCGATTTTCTGGGCACAGAAGCGTTGTGACCAGTGGCTAGAGTTTTGAATTGCTTAACAAAATTTCAGCATGAGAAATACCATGTGTGGCGTGTGAGCGTGTGAACTCATTGAATTGCGTGTGTCACACTCTCAAAGTGTGAGACTTGAGAGCGCTGTAAGTGTAAACATTAGTATTATGTTGTTTTTAAAATGAATTTGATCTTGTTTCTTTGCATTGTTTGAGGTCTGAAAACATGTATCTTTTTTGTTATTTTGACCATTTGTCATTTTCTGCAAATAAATGCTCTAAACCAGAGGTCTTCAACAGGGGGGTCGCGACCCCTAGGGGGGTCACGGAGGTACTGCAGGGGGGGTCGCAAAATCTTTTGATTTCACTTTAAAATAATATAATTTTATATTTTATAGTGTAAAATACAGTATTAACCTGTGTATTATTTCCTTGTATTGGATGTACCATAACAGAGTAGCAACATGACACTAAGCTCAATTTAATATAAAACACAATTCTATGCCGTATATATAGTAGGGGGTCCCTGGCCCAGTTCGCCATCTGTTTGGGGGTCCCTGGCCTGAAAAACGTTGAAGACCCCTGCTCTAAACGATAATATTTTTGTTTGGAATTTGGGGGAAATGTTGTCAGTAGTTTATAGACTCAAACAAAAATGTTCCTTTTGCCCAAACACATACCTATAAGTAGTAAAATCAGAAAAACTGATAATTTTGCAGTGGTCTCTTATTTTTCCAGGGCTGTATAATATTTTTTGTCTCTCTCAATTTTACGAGTGCACAGTAGCAGTTTTGGAGATATGCAAAATTATTAAATTGTCTATGATGAAACCATAAACAAATGAAAACAACAAATTTGCAGTGTAATCTTTTATTTCAAACAAGGATATGAAGTGGTATTTCTGCACTTTTGTGGTCAATTTTACAGTTCATTAATGATCATTTGTACACTACTTGAACCTTAAAAAGACAAACATGTTTTAGTACATTTCTGATAGCTTTCCCTAATATGATCTCATTAGCACAATATCGCCAAAAATATTGACCGATTAATTTTAGTCACGCCCGCCATTTACTCTGGGCTAGGACAAAAAAATTTAAAAGAACAAACATTTTTGTCCCCATTTTTCCCCATCCTTATCCAAACATTTTAGTTCTTAGACGCAGTATGAACACAGTTTGGTGACACAACCCACTGTAGAACCATCGTGTTTAAGTCAGAATCCTGCTGAATATTTATGAATGAAATGACATAGTAGTGAGTTGTAAGCTGTAGTGGTCTGAACGAGCAGTAGCCTGTTATCTTCATAAATCCATTTGTACAAGAGGCCATAAAACACACAAGACACGCAGAGGAGCTACAGAAAAGAATTTTATCTCTGTGGACAAGCTGTACGCCTATACGGAATTAAACACAGAGTTATATATTTAAATACAGCATTAGTTAGTACTACTTCAGTGGCTAGCAGTTATAAATCTATTCCCTGTAATAAAGTAAAATTTAGTTTTGCACCAGTACAGATGTTGTAAAAGCAGGTCTCACGGTCAAAATGAAGCCGCTATGTACTGTTCTCTTCAAATTATAAAGCATTTTATTATCCACAAACCTGAAAGTGAGTTAGTATTTTAGCTCTGAAAGTAGTCATATACGCCTATACACGCATGGTAGTGAATATTAGTATGATCGGAATGCAGTGGGAAAGTGAGGAATGAGTGTGGACTACTACAAATGAGTGTGGACTACTGAATTATTTTTTTCTTAACATATTAAGACAATGAAAATCAGGAATAGCGCCTTTAAATCAACCAGCAGAAAATTGCTCAGAGAATAGGGATGGGATGAGATCCAATTGCCACAAGACTGAGCATATATGGAAAAAAAACTCGCAAGAACCCCTGCCCACACTATTTTTAGCCTTAAACTGCCAAAGTCTACTGATCCAGAGGTAAAAGGTAGCTGTTAACTTGAAAACTACTGCTTCATGACATCACAAGGTGGAAGAGAATGGAAGTAGTGACGCATGTGGGGATTCACCCTGCAGAAATTATGTTTAAAGCATAAAGGTTGTTTAAAGGAGAATTCACGTTTTTTACCATCTGAGCCTTATTTCTGTAATAAAACAAGTTGTTTTACTCACCCATGGCACTTTGGTGTCATTTGGAACACTTCCGGAGATGTTTTAGATTTGCGATATCCGTAACGTGAGTTCTCGGGGCATAGGTTTGCGGTCTCCAAATAACACAAACTTTAGCACTTTTCAAATCATAGAAGCTCGATGTCTTAGTCTACACTTTTGTTTGAATCAAGCAAAGCTAGCTTTAAGACGTTTGGACCATCGTGTCTGCAGTACCCACTTCAGTCAGGACGATTTTTTACCAGCAAAGGAAAAGAAAGAAGGCCAGCGGATTCAGCGTTTGATTCTGAGAAGTAATGCAAAACCGATGGCTGTTCTCTGCGCTGCTCCTAAAACTGTCTCATTCTTTCCGTATCCATTCTGTCTCCTCATCCGTATACTCCTCTTCAGTCCTCAGTCCTCCTCTTCAGCCTCAAAGTCCGAATCTTCTGCCATGTGTCGCTCGCATTAGAAAAGTTGTGTCTTCTTATCTGCTAAACAGCTGTGACTGCGCACATGCGCACTGTCCTCTATGATGACATCATCAAATGAAACTATAGCTGGATATTGGGTTTCAGGACGCTTTTGACTCCACTTAAAGTCTATGCTGACACAGCAATCTTCTATGATTTGAAAAGTGCTAAAGTTTGTGTTATTTGGAGACCGCAAACATTTGCCCCGAGAACTCACGTTACAGATATCGCAAATCTAAAACATCTCCGGAAGTGTTCCAAATGACACCAAAGTGCTATGGGTGAGTAAAACAACTTGTTTTATTACTGAAATAAGGCTCAGATTATAAAAAACGTTAATCTTCCTTTAATGGATTTAGGCAATTTAAAACATCATGAAAATTACTCTATTTTGTCATTTTAGTAACTATATCAGCATATGAAAATACATTCACAACACAAAATAGCCTATAAAAAAATAAATCAATTTAAAATCAGGTGACCAAAAATGTGAATTGTACGGAGCCCCTAAAGGCTCACAGAAAATCTTTTTTGGGAGTGTCAATAACGCGCACGCTCATTTTGCAAAGTGTGTCCTCATTTTATTAAGTCTCGCGTCCGTGTAAATAGAACGTGCGCTTGTTTACCTAAATTGTGGAGTCGTCTTACTAAAACTGTGTGCTCGCTAAAATTGAGTTGTGCCCACGTTATATACCTCATAAGCACAATTTATGCGTGGCCACGATTTAAAAAACGAGCACACATTTATACATCTCGTGTACACATATTGTGCAAATTTAAACAAGAGCACATTTTAGATAGACGAGGGCACGACTTCATACAGCAAGTGCACGATTTAGTAAACCAAGGTGCATGATTTATAGCATTATATTTAAACGAGCGCTTGTTATATTTAAACGAGCGCAAGATTTAGTAAACTGAGAGCACACTCTACTTACACAAACGCGCAACTTAATAAAAGGAGGGCACGCTTGAAAAGTGAACGCACGCTTTCTTGCCACCCCTCAAAAAAGATTTTTTACTGAGCCCTCCCGGGTTCCACAGAATTGGTCCCATTATTGTAAATTATTTCAGATTCTTGACTGGTGGACCCTATCACATTAGCATACTTCTCACTTGTTGAACTTAAACAGTGATTGTAAATTGTTATTGTAAATACCAGGTCCAATGGGAGAAGAGGAGAAGTCTGACTCACCACCAGAGGAGGCTTCATTGTCTCTCCCTCAAAATAAAGCAGAGAGGAGCTGTCATCTGGGAAGGCATTGCCGTCCTCTAGCTCCTGAGAATTCCGAGGTCACGATCTGGTACGGCAACGGAGAGAAGCCAAACTGAGGAGTTCATTTGCATTGATTAACTTGTAATAGTGCTCCGTTTATGCATGTCCAAAGTGAGACCTGGTTTAATGAAGAGGTACAGGCTAAAAATACTATGAGTATACTATGAGTAGGTGAAGGAGCTGAGAGGCCATTGTGATGAAGGAGAGATGGAGAGAGGGCCCAGAGGAAAGAGCACATAATGAAATGTAAATCTACAGACTTCAGCAAAAGAGGACTTCTGGGAAAACAAACAACTCAAAGTGAATAGTCTTTCTGAGTCTCTAATGATTTGGCTCCGTTAATGAAAAATTGACCACTTCTGGGTAAAAAAAATTAGATCAATATAAACTCTGGGACGTAAAATGAGCCGTATGATCCAAAGACCTACTTCAAACAGCAGCATTTGCCTGAAGTCAGTTCATACATTTATACACTTATTGTATTTTATTTTTAACCATGTAATCATGTCTTGAAAGGACCTATATACAGCTCTGGAAAAAATAAGAGACCACTGCATTTTTTTCTGAAATCAACATCTCTACATGTATTACAGCCATTCCATTCCAGCGTCTGTTGAATTCCAACACAAACACAAAGCTGAGCTACTTCAGTTCTTGCACCAGGAGTGGAATAAAGTCACCCAAGAACAATGTGAAAGACTTGTGGAGAGCATGCCAAGACGCATGAAAGCTGTGATTAAAAATAAGGGTTATTGTACCAAATATTGATTTCTGAACTCTTCTTAAGTGTAAACATTAGTATTATGTTGTTTTAAAATGAATTTGATCTTGTTTCTTTGCATTGTTTGAGGTCTGAAAACATGTATCTTTTTTGTAATTTTTTTATTTTGACCATTTGTCATTTTCTGCAAATAAATGCTCTAAACGATAATATTTTATTTGGAATTTGGGGGAAATCAGTAATAATAATAAAGTCAGTAGTTTATAGCCTCCAACAAAAATGTTCCTTTTGCCCAAACACATATCTATCTAAGTAGTAAAATCAGAAAAACTGATAATTTTGCAGTGGTCTCTTATTTATTTTCTAGAGCTGTATATATATATAGAGAGATATAATTATTCTAAAAACAGATGGGATTGGTGAACAGATCAATTATTTGTTCATTTTCCATACATAATTATCGTCCCTATAGCAAATTACATAATAGTGTATTCATATTGTAAATGTGGTAAAGGGAGAAATTCAATTTGTCAACTGGACAAAAGTTTATTTGGTCAAAAACGTTTTGCAGCTCATCCAAGCTGCTTCTTCAGTTCTGGTCAGAGTGCTGGTGGACACTGCCTATATCTGCCTGAAGGGAGGAGCTAACTATAATAAAATTACTATGAAACTCAGTTTCAGTTTCTGTCTGGGTCTTGTTTAGCATACCCACTCAGTACCATAATGGGTGTTTTCACACCTCTGGACCTGACCTGGCTAGTCCTGTTGTTTTCTTTGTTTGTTTTGATTTAGGTTTGTGAATGGAATTATATATGGGAGACAAATTGTGTCTGATCCCTCCATTCATGTTCAAGGAAGGATTCTCTTTTTTGACAAAAATAGCCTCTTTAACTTCCCTCTCAAAGCAGTTATTTTCCCTGGCTAAGATCTGTACTTCACTGTACTCAAAGGAGTGGCCCGTGGCTTCTAGGTGGAGATGTACGGCAGATGAAGGTCCACTCTGGCACGTCCATCGATGTTGGCACATCCTCTTGTGAAGTGGCTGTTTTGTTTCTCCAGTGTAGCGCTCACTGCAGTCTTCACTACACTGAATGGAGTAGAGCACATTGCTTTGTTTGTGGTTCGGTGTTTTGTCCTTTGGGTGGACCAGTTTCTGTCTGTGTTTGTGGATTTGAAATAGACTGGGATTTCATATCATATCCCCCCCGGGCAATGAGCTAACCAGTGTGGGTCCTTGGGCAAGACCCTTCACGGTACTGCCCCCCGGGCGCCGAAAAATATGGCTGCTCACTGCTCCTGAAAAGGATGGGTCAAATGCAGAAGTCAAATTTCTCCCGTGTGTCACTGTGTGTCATTGTGTGTGAGACCAATAAAGGCTTAATCTTAATCTAATCTTATTGTCTGAAAATCCTCTATAGTTTTTCAGAAACGCCAGCCAGGTAAGGAATCGCTACACCTTTCCTCCTGGGTTCTGATTCTCAGTTTAGGATATCCATACCCCTTTAGGATATCCACAGAGAGGGCTTTCTGCACATGTTGTTCTTCTTTCTCCTTTCACTCTATGCTTGTAAATGCTTCTTCTCACCAAGTCCTCTGAGGTGAGGTGTTTGTGGCGCTCATCACTAACTCTCCTCTTCGATCACCCATCACCAGCTCAGGCTACAGCGCCCCCTCTGTGCATCTGCAGCATCACCTCCAAACTGCAAACGGAAAACAGTTGATATCAGTAAATATTATAATGTTTCCTAATGAAAAACATGCCTGGAGTTGTGGTTTGTTTCATTTACACACAAATCCTGCATATTTTCAGGAGTGAAATGTGAGTTTCTCACACATTACAACACACACCTCCACCACATACTCAATACCATAGCCCCACTCAGAACCCGGTCCGTCTCATTCACTCACTTTGCACCCTGGTACACCCTCGCCCACAGACACCTCAAAACACAAGGCAGCAGACTGGAGAGACTGTACAGGAAAACCGGACTAATCATACACAAAGACATGTTCACCTCACACATCCTCCATTACAAACAGTCCATATCCACAGCAAGATCCACATACTACTCTAATCTAATCAGTTCACATGAAGGTAACTCAAAAACACTATTCTCACTCCTCTCACAGATCACAAAACCCCTGGACTCACTTCCACCTCACCTCTATTCTTCCGAATTCTGAACTAACCTGGCTGCTTTCTTTACCACCAAAATTCAACTGATCCACCTGCAACTTAACCCCTCTGTTTCAAACCCACCTGTTTCATCTTCCGTATCCCCAACACACCTGTTTTCTTCTTTCACCCTGCCCTCCGTCTCCCAAATCTCCACTCTCATTCAGAACTCCAAATCCTCCACCTGTCAACTAGATCCTCTCCCTACTGTCCTCATCAAAACCTCCATCCCTGCACTGTCCCCCCTCATAACTAATATCATTCACTCCTCTCTCACCTCCGGTATTGTTCCCTCCACTCTCAAAACCGCTGCAGTCACTCCAATACTCCCGGTTCTGATCCCTCTGACCTCAATAACTTCCGTCCTATTTCAAACCTACCTTTCATTTCCAAACTTCTTGAGAAAACTGTTGCTGCCCAACTCCACACCCATCTTTCCTCCAATAACATCTACGAACAATTTCAATCTGGCTTCCGTCCCCTCCATAGCACTGAAACTGCCCTCCTGAAAATCACTAATGACCTCCTCCTCTCTGCTGACTCTGGTTCACTCTCCATCCTCCTCCTGCTAGACCTCAGTGCAGCATTTGACACCATTTCACACTCCATCCTCCTCGACAGACTTTCCTCCATTGGCATCTCTGGTACTCCCCTCTCCTGGTTCCACTCCTACCTCTCACACCGCTCCCAGTTTATTCAGCTCAAGTCATTCACCTCACACCCCTCCCCTGTCACGTCAGGTGTTCCTCAGGGTTCTGTCCTCGGTCCTCTGCTATTTTTAATCTATCTTCTCCCCCTTGGTTCCATCTTTAGAAAACACCACATCCACTTTCACTGCTACGCGGATGACACCCAGCTCTACATCTCCACTAAACCCAACTCTACTGAACATCTACTGAACTAAAGGTTAAAAAGAGCTGTTAACTTGAAAACTGGAATAGAGCATTTTGAGCTTTGATGATGTAGACAGACTAATAAAGCATTACTCAAACATGTGTGAATGAAACAAAACACAATTCCAGGTATGTTTTTGGGGAGGTAAAAATGTCTACTTCACTGTACCACACCACACAATAATCAGCTCAGCAAAACATAGACGGCTCAAATAAAATGGTTCAAGCGTGTTACAGTGTTAAAAGGAAGACTACTGCCTGTGATATGAGCTAGCTGTAGTTAAGGTTATTTTAAAGTATCATCCCCATAGGAAATTGTCCACTGCACTGGAGTAGTGGGTGACCTCAGATCTTGAACTATAGGTTCATAGACAACCTAACTGGGGAATCAGTCTGTTTTGGTTAGGTTAGACTATAGTCATTCTAAATCTGTAGTGCCACACAGACCTCCCCAACAGGGACGTGCACAGGAATTTTGAGGGGTAGTTGCTCTGACCTGAAGAAAGGGCAAACCAACCCCCCCACCCGGGGGGAAAAAATCACAGGCTATATGAAGCGTCTGTAGGAGGCTTGTGGCTGCTCCTCGTCTTAAATGTAATGTAAAATGTAAAATGTAATGTAAAATGAAAAATTGCCAGTAGTAGGCTAAAATATGAGTCTGATTAATTAATCAATTAGCCTACACAGTATCATCTCATCTTTATCACAATGCACGTCTCTGTCTCACCTGCTGGTTGGCTTTTTCTTAGCCAACCCTGCAGTGATGTGCTCCCCTTTGCTTTGCTCCCTGAAGGTTTTCTCTCTCTCCTGCAACCACCTCTTTTCTGTGGGCGTCACTTAACATAACACACATTACCCAAAACAGTGAGAAGATTTAGTAATTTAACCATTTTCATGTGATAATAATAATAATAATAGATTTAGATTTTTTTTTAAGATTTAAGTCTTTATTTGGTCTCACACACAATGACACACGGGAGAAATTTGATTTCTGCATTTGACCCATCCTTTTCAGGAGCAGTGAGCAGCCATCTTTCGGCGCCCGGGGGGCAGTACCGTGAAGGGTCTTGCCCAAGGACCCACACTGGTTTGCTCATTGCCGGGGGGCATTTGAACTCACTAACCACCGGGGAAAGTCAGTGACTTACCAGTTGAGCTAACCAGCCCGTCATTTGTTTTGTTTTTTTAGCTAATAATATAGCTAATAATAATAATAATAATAATAATCATCATCATCATCATCATCATAATAATCATAATAATAATAATAATAATAATAATAATAATACATGTTATTTAAAAACGCCTTTCAAGACACCCAAGAACACTGTACAAAACAAAGTTTAAACATAAAAATACTTAATATACAAAGATAAAAACAGAGATACAAAACTGGAAGATGGTGAAAGTGACTGTTATGTGGTGTAGGATTGTCTGAACAGGTGTGTTTTGAGTCTGGATTTGAAAAGAGGAAGAGAGTCAATATTGCGGAGATCAGGAGGGAGAGAGTTCCAGAGCAGGGGAGCAGAGCGGCTGAAGGCTCTGCTCCCTATGGTGACGAGACGGGCAGAGGGGACAGAGAGCTGGAGAGAGGAGGAGGAGCGGAGGGAGAAGGAATGGAGATGTGGAGGAGGTCAGTGATGTAAGGTGCAGCCAGGTTATGGATCGCTTTGAAGGTGGTTAGGAGAATTTTAAAGTTAATTCTTTGTTTTATGGGAAGCCAGTGTAGTTGTTGGAGGATGGGCGTGATGTGGTGGGAGGAGGAGGTCCTGGTGATGATGCGGGCAGCATCATTTTTGGAGAAGCTGCAGTTTCTGGAGGGATTTGTTAGGGAGACCAAAGAGGAGGGAGTTGCAGTAATCAATCCGGGAAGTAACAAGGCTGTGAACGAGTATGGCAGTGGTGTGAGGAGTGAGAGAGAGGCGGAGACGAGAGATATTGCGGAGGTGAAAGTAGGCGGAGCAGGTGATGATATTAATATGGGATTGGAAAGAAAGTGTGCTGTCAAGGATGACACCCAGACTCTTGACCTGAGGGGAAGGAAGGACAGTGGAATCATGGATAGATATAGAGAAACTGCTGGATTTGGAGATAGTGGAGGGGGTGCCTACTAGGAGGACTTCAGTTTTAGAGCTGTTAAGTTTGAGAAAGTTGGAGGAGAACCAGGAATGGATTTCTTGTAGACAGAGGGTAAGAGAGGTTGGAGGGAGAGATGAGGAAGGTTTGGTAGAAATGTAGAGCTGGGTGTCATCCGCGTAACAGTGAAAAAGAATGTTATGTGTACGGAACAGAAAGCCAAGTGGAAGAATGTAAATGATAAGAAGAAGGGGACGCATTACTTCCATCATTCATTCTGCTGCTAAAACGAACAGTTAGAAACAGCAGACATGTAGCTAAGTTTGCCTACCACAAAATTAGCAGCCTCCTGACGGGAGGCGCTGTAAAGCATGCAGCCGGGGCGGTGTGCCACCGTCACCTCAAGCCTTTCCTGGCCGACCCAGAGCCGGTGTTCTGGCGAAACATCCTACCCGTCGAGAGATCCTGCAGAACATTACGTAATCCTTGAGAGTTCGTACTGCGCATGCGCAGAACATTACGTCACTCCGTACTGCGCATGCGCAGAACATTACGTCACTCTCAACTTTGCGCTCAGCTGTGCTGAAAGAAAAGCTGAAAGAAAAGCAGTAAGTATTTCACGTTTTCTACACGTTTTCTACTTAATCTAACCCAATGCCGATTTGTAACCTTTGTGTGAATCTTGTTTGAGTCTGTGACCAACCCAACCACGTCTTATTGGCTTCTTTTGAATAATAAAACTGTCCGTATGAACTGTCTAAACGTGGCGTAATTTTTGCGGACTTACAGCTGTCGTTTGATAGTTATGGTTAAGTTATGTTTGGAACACTTCTGTATTTCAGTCTTTTCAGTCTTTCAGTCATTTGAAACAACTAACTTCTGCTGCTTAAGTGAGCGAATTTAGCCACTTATGAGAAGCAATTACATCACCGTGTTCAAGTTCGCATTTACACGTGCAGAAATTGTATTGTTTTTATATACAGTGGTACCTCACCTTACAAAAGACCTAACAAACGAAAATTTCAAGTTACGAAACACCTTCACGTTAAATTTTGGTCTCTAGATACGAAAGAATACGAATTCAAGTTACGAAACGCGAAATCTCAAAAATTCAAATAATGCGCGCTCAGCCACACACATTATACGCTTTTCTCAGACTGGATTTAAACTTTTCTCACATTTCTCTCTCGTTTAAACACTCAAACTTTCATAGATTTTCAACAAAATGTATTAATAGTGAAGCTGGGGGGAAGGAGAAGGGCGGTGTGTGTGCGCGCGGACACGTGTGATAGCGCAGCATGAGACCCGTACTCAATCTGTGCCAGGTCTAAACCAGGTCTAAACCAGGTCTAAACCAGGTCTGAACCAGGTCTAAACCAGGATTAGACCACCGTGGCTCTTGCCTGCGTTCGTTCATGCACTCAGACTGCATGCAGTCCCGAGGGGAGTCCTCCCTACTCGCCTCAGCCGTGACTCGAAACGAAAGCAGGAAATAGACCCGCACGCGGTGGTTTAGACCTGGTTCAGACCTGGTTTAGACCTGGTTTAGACCTGGCACGGTTTGAGCACGGGTCTCTGCTCGCAGCCCCGCGCCGGGTCCTGCTGCGCTATCACACATGTGTCCGCGCACACACACCGCCCCCCCCCCCACGCACGCAGTCGCTGCTCACCTCAGCCTCAGCCTCGTGAGGTACACCGGTGCTGCTTGGTCTAGACCTGGTATAGTCCACGTTTAGACCTGGGTTTACAGTCTCTACGCAGAACACAATGTTACACTATAAAAAAACGTTACACTATAAAAAAAAATAAACTTGGATCGGGGCCTTGGAACGAATCAGGCTTTTTCCATTGAAATAGCTACTCAACTTACGAAAAATTCACGTTACAAAACCACTTCTGGAATGAATGAATTTCGTAAGGTGAGGTACCACTGTATATATATTTTTTGTTTGTTTCTCTAGGTGCAGTGTGGGACGTGTCTTCGATGGGCCCATTTCGAATGTGTCAAATATACAGATACACACAAATTATACTTGTAGTAAATGTTCGTAGTTTGTAAATTTATTGTAAATTCATGTAAAGAATAGTGTAGTTTTGTTTTAAATATTTAGATTTTGAACATGGAAATAGTAGATTTTTAGTTTTTGAGAAATAGTTTAAATAGTGTAGAGGGTGTAAATGTTGTGTAATAACTAGCCGAGATATATTTTTTAGAATTAGTTTTTTTTTTAGAAATTTTTTTTGAGAGCTTTGTAAATTTTGATAATGTGTAAATGTTGTGTTACAATAATAAATGTTTTAATGACCAACCCAAAAAATGCTTCATGTTTTTTTGGGTTTTTTTTTACAAATTAAAATACTAAAGTTTTTTGATTTGTAATTTGAGTACATGTGTGTAAAAGCTTACTCAAGTGAGGTTCATTTGTATAACAGAACATGGTTACATAGCTATGCAGGTAGGACGTTCTGCTATGCAGGTAGGACGTTCTGCTATACAGGTAGGACGTTCTGCTATGCAGGTAGGATGTTCTGCGCTATCACACGTGTCCGCGCGCAGTTTTCTCCCCCCTCCCCCTTCCCCCCACACTTCACTATTAATAATTTTGTTGAAAATCTATGAAAGTTTGAGTGTTTAAACAAGAGACAAATGTGAGAAAAGTTTAAATTCAGTCCGAGAAAAGCGTATAATGTGTGTGGCTGAGCGTGCATTATTTGAATTTTTGAGATTTCGCGTTTCGTAACTTGAATTTTCTTTCGTATCTAGAGACCAAAATTTAATGTGAAGGCGTTTCGTAACTTGAAATTTTCGTTTGTTGGGTCTTTCGTAAGGTGACCTACCACTGTAGGTCTAGACCAAGGTCTAAACCTGGACTAAACCTGAACTAAACCTGGACTAAACCAGGACTAGACCAGGTGGATTAAAGCGCCGCGCGCGGGTCTATTTCCTGGTTTCGTTTCGAGTCACGGCTGAGGCGAGCAGCGAGGGGGACCGCACGCAGTCTGAACGCATGAACGAACCCATGCAAGAGCCGCGGTGGTTTAGACCTGGTCTAGACCAGGTCTAGAGGAGGTCTAGAGGAGGTCTAGAGGAGGCACGGTTTGAGCACGGGTCTCGTTCATGCGCTCAGACTGCGTGCGGTCCCCCTCGCTGCTTGCCTCAGCCGTGACTCGAAACGAAACCAGAAAATAGACCTGCACGCGGCGCTTTAATCCACCTGGTCTAGTCCTGGTTTAGTCCTGGTTTAGTCCAGGTTTAGTCCAGGTTTAGACCTTGGTCTAGACCTGGTATAGTCCACGTTTAGTCCTGGGTCTACAGTCTCTACGCAGAACACAATGTTACACTATAAAAAAAAGTTACACTATAAAAAAAAAACTTGGATCAGGGCCTTGGAACGAATCAGGCTTTTTCCATTGAAATAGCTACTCAACTTACGAAAAATTCACGTTACGAAACCACTTCTGGAACGAATTAATTTCATAAGGTGAGGTACCACTGTATATCCAGTTTTAGTGTTCACATTTCTGCTTTTCTTTAAGCCACTTTTTTACTTTTGTGGAGAAAAGCCTAATGTCCATCTGTGACTTGAGCTCCAGAGGCAGAGAGTTCCACAGATGTGAAGCCTTCACTGAAAATGCTGTTTGACCCAGAGCTGTGCGGCACCTCCTCACTCTGCAGCTCCCACTCACAACAGCTCGAGTCCGCACACCTTCAGTGCTATAAGTCTGAATATGTTTACACATTACATCCGGAGCGAGACCATTCAGACACTTAAAAATGTTTTTTAAAAAGGAGACTTTGACTTCCTTTATTGGGCTTAGAGCGAACATATATTCATTCTACAGCGTCATGACGCTGTAGAAGTGAAAGTGTAAATTGCTTCTTTTCTGAACCTTCATTGTGTCCTATTTACTTTGTCAGGCTCCACCACTGCTTATCTTGATTTAATGTATAATAATGCAATTTAATTTTCACATCAGTGAGGAAAAAAAAAAAATCCAGAACTAGAACCAGCTTTGATGAGAACACTGTGGTCTGTGGTTTCATTTGTCAAAAGGAACCTTATGCAACCATTTGATTACATAAATCAAAGGGAAAAAAGCAAAATTCAACATAGAATTGTCTTTATTCTATTTTTTCTTTTAATTTGCGTGAATAACAGCCTGTTCTACCTCTGAATCAACCCATATGAATGTGTTTCAACAGTGCATCTGATCCAGCCATTACAGGATCTGTCTCCTCTCTCAGCTCACACAAACCATCCTAATGAACAATATGAGCAAACATGTACAGCACATGCAAAGAAAACCCTCGTGCACACATTAGGAGAATATCTGAATGCCATTTCATTTGCTCTGTTCATTATTTTCATCCATACTATTGGCCTAAAGCTAAATATTTGATTTTATAGGCAACATCAATTACTGCCTCAACAAAAACATTTGCAATTTCCTATGATAACATGACAAGACATTCAAGGTCTCTAAGCAGATATTCACATTAGTTGTAATATTTGTTTATGGTTGAATCAAATGTAAATGAAGCGTCCGGGAATAAAAAGTGCATGTTGTATCTTGTGTATTTGAGGGCTGTTTCTAATACTGCACATAAAAGAGGAAGTGGTCAGTACTTTTACTTGAGGCACAAACTAATTTCAGTGTGGGGAAGTAGCTGAATACATGTACATTTGTGGCCATACCTGCCTGTCAAAGCCTGATCCCGTCAGATCTCAGAAGTTAAGCAAGGCAGGGCCTGGTTAGTACTTGGATGGGAGACCGCTGGGAATTCCAGGTGCCACAGTGGGGTGCCAGTTGCAGAAAAAATAAACTGTCGCTGTGTCCTTAGGCAAGACACCTTACCCACATTTGCCTAGTATGAAAGTGGAGTGTGCATGAGTGTTGGAGGTGGTCGGAGGGGCCGATGGCGCAGATTGGCAGCCTCGCTTCCATCAGTCTGGCTACAAAAAGTAGCTTACCACCACCAAGTGTGGACAATGAACTGTAAAGTGCGTTGGGTGTCATGAAAGGCGCTATATAAATGCAATGAATTATTATTATTATTACATGTACAGAGAATACAAATTCAGAATTCAAATGTTTACATGCTTTTTATGTTATGTATGTACAATATGCCAGTCATATTATGAAATAGAGGCTGGATGTTGGTTTTGTGGTTCTTAAATTATTCTTAAATATGTTCATGCAAAATAAAAGTTAGAAGGTCTCCACACAACTACTAACTATTGCCAATACAATCAACTACGAACTGGATAAATTGAATAAAACAAAGATTCAAACATTGAATCCAAAATATTCAAAAGCAAAACATGTTGAAAAGTGTTGAAAATGTGTGATATTGTTGAATTAAGTATCCTCAAAGTCATGTGTAAGGCAAAGTGCAATGTATTACCTGTAAATATTCAAAGACTGTTTGAGATGAGAACAAGCCACTACAATTTAAAAGGAACCTACATGTTTAAAAAACCCAGATTCAGAACCAAGATTATGAAGCGAAGCGTCGCTGTGAAAGGAGTTAATTTATGGAATAGTCTTGACAAAGAAATCAAAGAATCAAGTACAATAACGGCATTTTAAAAAATACATAAAATCCAGTTTAATGTGTAGGTATGAAAAAGAAAAATAAGCTGTTGAGCATAAAAATGAAGCTTTCTGTTTACAATTGATTGACTGAAATGGAATGTATTGATGAAATGTTTTATAGTCACTATCGGTGTCTGGAAAAGGGAAGAGGGGGCAGATAACAAGATTTTTTGTTTGTTTGTTTACAGGTAATACATCACACTTTGCTTTATACATGACTTTGAGGATACTTAATTCAACAATATTAGATTACTCTTCTTTCTGTTTCCTTTAATTTATTTTTTTGTATTGTTATTACACTGTTGATGTCTTTTTTACTTCATGAATGAAATAAACAAACAAAATAAATAAATAAATACCTGGGGTTGTGTTTTGTTTCATTCACATGTTTGAGTAATCCTTTATTATTAGTCTGTCTACATCTCTAAATCTCAAAATGTTCTGTTCCACCTTGTGATGTCAAGCAATAGTAGTGTTCATGTTAACAGCCTTTTACCTTTTGTTCAGTAGAGTTTGGCAATATCAGGTCTGAAATTATCCAAATGATTCTGGTGAAGATGTATGAAGTTCAGAAACACAGGACATCACAATGTGGAACGGAGTGTTTTCAGTTTGAGAGAAGAACCTACTCTAAATATGCTAAAATATGTTTGTGTGTTAAACATGTGTGGATAAAACAAAACACAACTCCAGGTATGTTTGTGATGAGGAAACAACATTATAACATACATAGATCAGAAAATAGTAATATCAGCCCTTTAAAAAACTGTGTGATCGTGTTGGCGAAGAAACCTTTAATCACAGCACATCTCACCTAATAATAAAATATATAAATATGAATCTATCTTTACAATTGACTATTTCTGAGAGCGCACTGTTCATGTCCTGATAAAGCAGCTAAAATCCATGATAATCTTTCAATGGGACTAGAATATTAAAAAATACCTTGTCACTTTTGTTTATTAAGACCATTAAATACAGTGAACTGCTTTCGTCACCACCAGAGCGGTCATGTTTTATTATCCTTGTAGATGTTATATCACTGCTTTATTTGGACTCTGCTGAAAAGATATGAAGCGCACACAAAAGACAGGCTTCATAATTCATTCAGGGTCCACAGTGGAGAGACAGTGCTCAGTTGTTAATCTGAGAGAGCTTTGAAATGAAAAAATAAGTAAGCAAAGTTTATTTATATTGCGCTTTTCACAGACACAGTTCACAAAAAGCTTTACATACAAAAGATAAAAAGCAGTATAAGATACATTCATAATAAAATCACACATAGCAGCCCTAAACCAGAAGGGGTGGGAATGCTTGTTCAAAGAGAAATGTTTTAAGTCGTTTTTTAAAAGCGTCTACACTCTCTAGAGAGCGTAGGTATGGAGGCGGTTTATTCCAGAGTTTAGGGGAGACGGCTTGAAAGGATCTGTCGCCTTGTGTTTTAAAGCTTGTCTGAGGGACCAATAGTAAGTTTTGGCTCAGGCTACAGGCAGAGATGTATGCTTGTCTTCACAGATACGTTCAATGCCATACTGTAGAAGCAAAGAAATAGTGGACTGGAATGGGTAATGTTGTGTTTTTGTTTTAGTTTTTCCTCAAGTGATGCAGAAAAGAGTGTTCATGCATGTTAATGTTCATAAATGGTCACATTTACCATAGGAAGTGCAATGTAGCGTTTTTCCACCTTCAAAGCAATTTACATCAAGGAACCACTACCCCATTCACACACACATTAATACACCAAGTCCTCTTGCCAAAGGACACAATGACAGCATTCATCTGCAGGAGCTAAAATCGCGCCACCAACCTGTGGGCCAGTGGATCTGACCACTTTCCCAGTGATGTTTATATTGAGAGTGGGTTTTGAAATGTCAACCTTTACCTACTGAGCTTCTGTTGCCCCAATCCCAAACTGTAGAACTAAACAAGGAAATAACATCTTCATGGAGAAAAACTGGGGCGCCTTCCACTGGAAAAGCTGTACAGGGCAGATGAGTGACTGGGTGAATAAAATGATGCCTGCACACTTGAGAAGTTGTTTGTAAAGATTTGATAAAGTTTTCAATTCGGAGCCAGACATTATGTCCTTCAGGCGCTCTTAGAAAAACTTGCGAGGACACGATTTTCTTGTGTTTCTTGTTATGATTTCAGTGGGACTTTTGTGACCCTGGACACAGAGCCCAGGCTCCTTTATGCAACTTTGAAAAGGGCTGGCTATTGATTTTTTTTTTTTATTAGATAGAACTACATTTACACGTAACAATCTATGTAAGGGTATTTTCTGATGTTAATGGTGTTTCCTCATCAAAACCATTGCTCAAATATGTGTGAATGAAAGAAAATACAACTCCAAGTATGTTTTTATGAAGTAACAACATTATAACATGGCTAAATGCTCACAAGAATCCATTGTGTCTAATATAGGACCTTTAAAAATGTTTTGAGTTTCTGAGTCATTTCTCAGTTCACTGAAGCCGGTTCTATCTTCTATCTCAAACAAATATTGCTTTTGAAACCCGGGGCTGTGTCATATTGTTATTCTGTGTTTCCATGTTATTGTAAGCTTTAATAACTGGGGTCGATTATGGAATTTTTTGTAGGAATTGCATGACCATATTATTAGGGTCACATACATGCACGCCTTAGGACTCAATCATCTAAATGTGTTGACCAGATCATTGCAGGGAGATCATTTTTAATGGATGTATAATAATAATAATAATAATAATAATAATAATAATAATAATAATAAAAGCCGAGGGGTGGCCGAGTAATTTAAGTTATGTTTTAAGTTCAAAAGGCACATTTAAAATTTAAGATATGGTGAAATGTTTTAATAACTTTGTGGTTTATACAAATTTAGGGAAAAACTATAGCAATCATTGCAGTTATTAGTTACCAAAGTTTGCTCAGGGCTTTCAAACTTTTAATATAGGGTTTTTTTTTTGTTTTTTGTTTTTTTGTTTTTTTTTTGGGGGGGCGGCTATGGGAGTGGCGGTCACTGTTGCTTGCAGACTTCATTTTGAACTGACACATGACAAACATCATTCAAACTAATCATGTGAGTCTACAGTTCTGTGTCCAAACCATAGACTATATATAAATGGACATAGCTAAACTGCTAGCTGCAGTGAGCCTTGTCATTTTGGTCTTAAAATGCTCGTACTAACCCGGTCTACATTATCCTTTTTATTTTGTTATTTTCTCTGTAAATAAATTCCTATTTCTGCCATGAAACTGGCTCCAAATTCGCCCCTATAACCGCTAGCATCATAAGCTTCATTTGACTGGAGCCGAACACTATGGGTGTCCTCGCACTCCCACGGTCCACTTCTGTATATCGTCTGTGAACTCAACATGTGAGTCTACAGTGTTGTGTTCAAACCTTTTGTTGTCTTTAATGAACCAGGCGCTGCTCTCGGGTCTATAGCAGCGTACAGTTGACAGTGGAGCAGAGGAGAGAAGCCCTGGACGGTAAAGCTGAGGTGGTCCAGCGTTAGGCTAAACATCACGCCGTCTTTGGTCATGGCCCCTTTGGTCACATCCCTTTGGTCTCACGCACACGCTCAGGTCCTCGGTGGTCTGCTTCAACACGTGAATGAGATCTGAATTCAAATGAAATGAGAGTTTGAGAGGAGATGGGAGCTCTCATACATAAAACATGTTATATATATGGTCTGAGTGGAGGAATCACAGAGGATACAATGCAGAAGGATACATGAGAGGAACAAGTGGAAATGACTGGATTTTATTGCATGGTCTGATACATATTAATGCAATGGTAATAGCTGAGGTAATTGTTTTTATTGGTGTTTTTGTAGCTATAGGTCAAGAATGAGTTTTGTTTGAGAATTGTTTTAAGATTCTAACAAGAGATGTCATGAGATTTAATTTTGGTGGCACGATTTATCAGGTATTCAAGACAGTAAGACAGTATAAGCAAACAGTGATGAAATCAAACTTTTTTTTTCTGTTGTCTAATTAACATTACAACAACATGAATCTAATCTGTGATCAGCTTTGTGACATAAAATATTCTGAATAAAGTAAAATTAATGTGACATGAATAGTCTGAAAAAACACTTCAAATTTAACTTTACTTTGGAGTATAGATTGGAGTAACAATGAAATTACTACAATGAAATTACTATGAAATTATCACACCTATTTGTTTTTAGCTTCGGTGTGGGGTCTTGTTAGCAGTCATTCAGGGCCATAATGGGTGTTTTCACACCTCACGCCTGACCTGGCTAACCCTATTTTTTTCTTTGTTTGTTTTGATTTAGGTTTGAGGAGAGAGTTATAAATGGGAGACAAATGATGTCTGAGACCCCCATTTCTGTTCAAGGAAGGGTTCTCTTTCTTGACAAAAATCTCTTTAACTCCCCTCCCAAACCTGAATGGCTATGCTAACAAGACCCCACACAGAAACTGAAAACAAATAGGTGTGATAATTTCATAGTAATTTCATTGTAGTTAGCTCCTCCCTTCGGGCAGATCAGGGCTCTCAAGTCTCATGCATTGAGAGTGTGACACACGCAATTCAACGTGTTCACACGCTCACACGCCACACATGGCATTTCTCACGCTGATTTTTTATTTATTTTTTTTTTGTGCCCAGAAAATTGGTCTGTGTGGGTCAGTTTATGCAGGCACCACGCGTTTTCAGCAAAAAAAATTCCCCCTCCCTCCTCCCCGTCCCGCTCCCCGGAAAAAAATCAGCCAATCAGAAAATAGATTGTTCTGTTGTTGGGCAGACTGTAGAGTGTAGTTTCATCTGCTAAGCGCACACTGCCCTGTCAGTGATAAGGACAGCGACTGAACACGAGGAAACGGTGATGATAAAACAAACTGAGAACCATCAGGTAATAACTTCATTTATATAACTCTCATTAGTTGCTTTTACAGCAGGGCAAACATTTGCAGCAGGGCTCTCAAGTCTCACGCATTGAGAGAGACCGCTCACACGGCATTTCTCACGCAATTCACAGTGTCAATACAGCTGTGCAAAATACATAACGATTGAATTGTTATTGTTATCTGTTTATCTAAGCCAAATCTGTAGCTACAGTTTAAAAAGTGAAAGTAAGATTTGGTCCATTGAACAGACAAATTCACTCTTGTTACATACTTGTTATATACACAGCAAAAACAACATAATTTAGGTTAGGTAATGAATAGGTTATGGAAAGGCTATTGAAGGATAAAACAAAAAAATACAGTCTGAATTTGTATTTATTTATTTTCATTATTTTGCAATCTTTAGGTTTTGTTTTTCGATGGTCACCAATGTGCAGTAAGTAAAGATTAAGATGCGTGAAGAGTCCCTCAGTCGTCCAGGTAGAATCCATGATAAAATAAGAAATTCAATTTGTCAACTGGACAAAGTTTGTGTGGTCTTACCAGCACTCTAACCAGAACTGACGAAGCCTCTCGGATGAGCGGCGAAACGTTTTCGACCAAACAAACTTTGTCCAGTTGACAAATTGAATTTCTTCTTTTATCTTAAAGATTAAGAAGAGGATATGCTCTTTGGCAGCACGGTGGCTGAGTGGCTAGCACTCATGCTTCACAGCTAGAAGGTTCCCAGGCCTTTCTGTGTGTGTTCTGTGTGGAGTTTGCATGCATGGTCTGGGTTCGATCTCCGGGTCGCCCGAGCCTTTCTGTGTGGAGTTTGCATGTTCTCCCCGTGTCTGGATAGGTTTCCTCCGGGTACTCCGGTTTCCCCCATCAACCCAAAACATGCTTCAGGTAAAATCCTCCAGCTGAGGTCCTGACCAAACCGAAGTAAGAAGATCATGGAGATGGTCCCTGGGCGCAGTAATGTGCTGCCCACTGCTCCTAATAACAGGATGGGTTAAATGCAGAGAAGAATTTCTCCAGTGTGAGATCAGTAAAGTCACTTCTTATTACTGATCAAGAGATGAATGGAAGTGGTCATCTGTGATCCTTTTTTCTGCACAGTAAACAAAACTCGGCCATATTGACCAAAATTAAATATGGTCTGTAAAGTAATTTTGCATATCTCCAACCACTAATAAAAGGCTTTTTACAGCACATTATGTTTGACTGTAGATGAAATGTAAAGATGCACTATGGAACTTTTCTGATGTTGCTGGTTTACCTGGAATGTTCCACAGTATGGCATTACAAAGTCAAATATTGCCTTTTCAATTAGTATTTTACTATAAAATAAATTTGGTGATACTGTATTCTTATCGTTGCCTGCTGTATCGATATCGCCAAGAGTACTTTTTGGTAGCTTTTGGCAGTTTTTTTGTGACTGCACTACAAGTTTGTTGCTTATTTTGTACAAGAATGAGAACTTCACACTTCAGTTTCTTCAAACGAGTGCGTTGGAGGAGAGGGAGCAGCCCCAGAACACACAAGAAGAAAAAAAACCTGCACTCCGTTTTACTTGCAAAATGTAAGATTTATTAAGACATGTAACGTTTTGGCACTAGGCCTTCATCAGGCAAAATCTTTTTATTTTCTTCTCGGTTTGCTTATTTTGTGGAAGAAAACTTGTTTATGCAATACACTTGACATATTTGCAGTTTTGATGATTGAAATACATTTATTATTTCATATTAGCTTTTCATAGTGGTTTAACAAAGAAAGGGAGCCTGTGATTCCCAGCCCTTATAATGACATTATGATTAAATTTCACTAAAAATAGCTCAAATTAGTACAGATATTTAAAATAGAATCATTATTATTTTTGGAAAATGTTAATGATAAATGTGGGTAATTAGGTTTCACAGCATAGATGCCTTTGTCGGTGGAATTAGGAGAAAACTGGAGATGTCATACCACCTCTTGAGATTTGTGTCTGGGCTTTACATCATTAGTGTCTTTTCATTGTCTTCAGACAAATGAATGGAGTCCACTGGTGTCTGCTTCATGGAGCGCTGATCTAATTAGTAACACAATCATTTAACTCAATTAGTGGCGAATCATGATTATTCTCTCCATCTCTCTGTGAGGTTAATAGAAAAATGCACGTCCAGTGGAGATATGTGGAAGACCCAGAAGCTGAACATTAAACAATAATATGTGAAGAATCCCTCAGTCGTCCAGGTAGAATCCATGATAAAAGGAGAAATTCAATTTGTCAACTGGACAAAGTTTATTTGGTCGAACACGTTTAACTGACGAAGCAGCGTGGATGAGCTGCGAAACGTTTTCGACCAAATAAACTTTGTCCAGTTGACAAATTGAATTTCTCCTTTTATCATTAAACAATAATATTTCAGTGTTTTAATTAACTGTCACATACACACAAAAGTAGAGATAGACCAATATATGAGCCGATATTTGGACTTTTTAGTCTAACTGCTATCGACTTTAAATGACACTTAAATGATGCTGACACTGCTGCTTAAATGACAGCATTTGAGCTTTATTATGCCACACATTGTGTTTTACCTATTTGTATTATATACAAGTTTACGGTACTTTTGCTACAGGTATATGTGATGTTTTAGTCACTGAGTTTGTCTTGTACTTCTGCTAGGGGTATATGTGATGTTTTATTCTTGGTGTTTATTGCCTTGTTTATTAGATGTTTTATGTTCACTGTGGGCCTAGGGGGCGCTGCAATTTCAAATCCTGTGTGTGCAACCTGTACATATGGTTTTTGACAATAATGCTGACTGTGAACTGTTATTGTATACAGTGAACCCTCGTTTATCGCGGGGGTTAGGTTCCAGAAATAGCCCGCAATAAGTGAAATCCGCGAAGTAGGACAATTTTATATTTTACAATTATTCTACATGTTTTAAGGCTGAAAACGCTTCACCAGACACATTATACACCTTTCTGAGACTGGTATTAACATTTTCTCACATTTTTCTCTTGTTTAAACACTCAAACTTTTGTAGATTTTCATTAAAATATATTAATAGTGGGGCGGGGGCACGTGACACGCGGGCACGTGCGCGCGGGCACGTGCGCGCGGACACGTGCGTTTGTTTTGGTACCACATATCCATGCCATGTGCGAAAGTCGAGTGGAAAGCGACCTGGATATCATTTTGGGCAAGACTCAAGCCACTGCTAACAGTGCCAAACCGCTAACAGATGCCTCTGTGCACCACAAGACCAGGTAAGACCAACCTGCGCTCACAAGAGTTGGTTGCATTTCACCCCGGCTCCAAAATCAGTCCGCTATCAATGCGTCGCCAATACTCCACAGAGCTGTGGAGTATTGTGGAGTATTGGGTTCGTCCTCTCGTCCTCTCACGGGGAAGAGCCACTGTCTCCTCTGTGCGCGCGAGTGTCCTCCCCCGCTGCGGCTCCCCCGGACGCTCCATGTTGATTCTTGGCTCTTCCATTTGTCCGGCTCGCACTCTCTTCCATGGCTCGTGCAAGTAAACAAAGGCCACACCTCCTGTCACCCAGGCGCTCTCGTGAAGGAAATCTGAGACTCTGTCCCTACCATCCCTGGTCTAGACCTGGTTTAGTCCTGGTTTAGACCTGGTTTAGTCCTGGTTTAGACCTGCTTTAGACCTGGTTTAGTCCTGGTCTAGTCTCTTAGCTAATCAGGGCGCAGGACAGAATGTTACACTGTAAAAAAAAAAGTTACACTATAAAAAAAATTGAAAAAAAAAAAAAAAAAAATTGGAAAAAAAAATCCGCGAAACAGCGAGGCCGCGAAGAGTGAACCGCGATACAGCGAGGGTTCACTGTATTCACTACTGGAATTTTACTACTGTTGTACTGTTGTTTACTATTGTTATTGCACTAGAATTACTACTGCTGCACATTTATTTTTTCTTTACTTTCAATGCACATTCTATTGCACATTACCATTTCACTGCTGTATCTTCCATTGCACATTTTTGATGCACACTGCACATTTTGGACATCTGTAAATAGGTATTTATTTATTCTGTTGCACTGCTTTCAGATTTTAGACCTTAGATTTTAGTTTTTAGATTTAGATTTTTGTCTTAGATTGTTTTTGTTGTGTTTTGTCCTTATATTGTATTTTGTACACTGTCTTTTTTGCACTACTTAGCCAGAGAGAAACGAAATTTCGATTCACTGTATGTTGAACACATATGGCAGAATTGACAATAAAGCTGATTTTGATCATTGATCTTTGATCTTTACTGGCGTGCGAATTTTAGTGGCGAAGGCTATTGCAAACAGCGTCGATATACACAACCAACCCTGTTTTCACTTGCTATTTTTGCTTTATTATTAATGATACTGTGTTTTGTTTTTTGTACATTATTATTAAGGCTGAACTGTATGTGCATGGGCCCGCAGTCAACTCCACTCTGGCCGCGGCGAGTCCCTGTCCTGTCGGTCTATACTTCCACTTAGGTATTGCGATGGACACTGTAATATGCTAGGACCATGTTCAAAAATGTTTTTAGCTCGGGATTTTTAGTAAGAACAGCCCATGTGATTCTGACATGGGTCATTACCCTCATACTCTTTCTACATGACACAGAATTAAGGAAGCAGGAGGAGACAGGTCAGCTGGTCCAGCCAGTGGTCTTCGTCTTGCTGGTGCTGGTGTCAGTGCTGCTGTATTTTGCAGTGTCTCTGATGGATCTGGGCTTCATTCTCTCTGATGACAGTGATGTGCAGTTTACACTGGGAGCGACTGAGGAGCAGCAGGACATGAGCCCCCTGACCACAAAATCGTTGCGCCAGCGCCGCTGTGGCCACTGTCTGCTTCAGCAGCCAACAAGATCCAAACACTGCCAAACATGTCAGCACTGTGTCCGGCGATATGACCATCACTGTCCCTGGATTGAAAACTGTGTTGGCGAGCGAAACCACCGCTGGTTTGTGCTTTACCTGGTCATTCAACTGATCGTGCTGCTGTGGGGACTGCACATTGCCTTGACGGGGTTCAGTTATGGGCCCACCTGGGAGCTGTGGCTGCACTCCAATGGCATGCTTCTAGCTGTGGTTGTGCTGGTGGCTGTCTTGTCCCGTATGGCTTGCGGTTGGTTGAGAGTTCGAACTAGCGCGAAAAAATCACTTTTTCACATTTTTCCGATCAAAAGGAGTTTGCCGTTTTTACGGACTTGGATTAAAGGGGGCTATCACCGGCTACAACAGCTCGCGACTCCCCAGAACGCACGGGGCTGCACGGCGTATCTGGGTGGAGGGATCGCTCGGAGCGGAGTGGATAACACCGGCAACACCAGCTCGCGACTCCCCAGAGCGCACGGAGCCAAGCGGCGTATCTGGGTGGAGGGATCGCTCGGAGCGGATAACACCGGCTTCACCAGCTCGCGGCTCCCCAGAGCGCACGGGGCCACACGGCGTATCTGGTTGGAGGGACCGCTCGGAGCGGATAACACCGGCTTCACCAGCTCGAGGCTCCCCAGAGCGCACGGGGCCACACGGCGTATCTGGGTGGAGGGACCGCTCGGAGCGGATAACACCGGCTTCACCAGCTCGCGGCTCCCCAGAGCGCACGGGGCCACACGGCGTATCTGGTTGGAGGGACCGCTCGGAGCGGATAACACCGGCTTCACCAGCTCGAGGCTCCCCAGAGCGCACGGGGCCACACGGCGTATCTGGGTGGAGGGACCGCTCGGAGCGGATAACACCGGCTTCACCAGCTCGCGGCTCCCCAGAGCGCACGGGGCCACACGGCGTATCTGGTTGGAGGGACCGCTCGGAGCGGATAACACCGGCTTCACCAGCTCGAGGCTCCCCAGAGCGCACGGGGCCACACGGCGTATCTGGGTGGAGGGATCGCTCGGAGCGGATAACACCGGCTTCACCAGCTCGCGGCTCCCCAGAGCGCACGGGGCCAATCGGAGTGTCTGGGTCGGGCCTCGCCCTTGGGTGCGGTGCTTACCGGCGTTGCACACTTGGGATCGGGAGTGACCCCAAGCGTGCCCCCCACCATGCCACCGAAAAAAGGAGTAGACTTTGGAGAGGACTTGGACAGCATTAAAAAAACATTGACGGACATGTCAGTCAAATTGTCATGTCTTGACGACTTGTTGGAGGAGATCAAAGGACTAAAAGCGATTGTGAAAGAAAAGGACAAACTAATAATGCAGCTCGAACAGCGTGTGGGGGACCTGGAGCAGTACTCCAGGAAAGAGGACGTTGTAATATCTGGTCTAGAAACGAAACATCGATCATACGCCAGAGTTGTGAATCCAGGTGGAGCAACAGGAGAAAATGCACCACCTGAAGAGCTTTGGACACTGGAGCAGCAAGTGACTGACTTTTTTCTTAAAAAAGGTATTAACGTCCAACAAGACACAATATCAGCATGTCATACACTTCCAAAAAGAAATAGTAAAAACAAACCATCCATCATTGTGAGATTTACAAACCGGAAACATAAAAATGATCTACTGAAACAGGCAAAAAAATTGAAAGGCACAAACGTATATGTGAATGAGCACTTGACGAAAAAAAATGCAGATATTGCAAGGGAGGCAAGGCTTCTAAAAAGGCAAAACCATATAATAGCCACATGGGTTTGGAACTGTCGAGTTTGGATAAGGGTAAAAGAAGGAACAAATGCCATTCAAGTCAGGAATATGGATGATCTTGCCAAATTTAAACAGGCAAAATGAAATGTCTAATTGTGAAGTGTGTCAAAATATATGACTGGTTATATACAATATTGTTAGTTTAGAACAAACAAACAAATATGAATCACATACAGGAATTGGATACAAAAATAAATGAACATATAATTACAATGGATTGTGAATATTATAATGAGGAACAATTTAATAATCAAAACTTTGAAGTCGATACTCTCACTATCATCCACTTAAACAGCCGCAGTCTTTACAGTAAATTGTCAGAAATAAAAGAATACATGAGTAATTTTAAGAAAGAGTTTGATATCATTGCAATCACAGAAACATGGTTTAGGGATGACATCATGAATGAAGTACAGTTGGATGGATATGAGCTTTTCTCAGTAAACAGGAAGAGCAAAAGAGGTGGAGGGGTGGCATTATACATACATTCCAATTTAAACTGCAAAATGGTAAATGAAATGACAACAATTGAAAATAATGGAATCGAAATTGTAACTGTGGAAATTACATCTGCAACAGAAAAAAATACTTTAATAAGCTGTGTATACAGGCCACCAGACTCTTGTGCTCAACAATTTACTGAAAGACTAATGGAAATGTTTGATAATTATAGAAACAGGAATCAGTTTATTTGTGGGGATTTTAACATTAACCTGGGAAACAAGGAGGACCAAAAAGCAGCGGATTTCTTAAACACAATGAACAGTCTGGGCTTATTTCCATTAATACACAAACCAACTCGAATTACAGCACAAAGTGCAACAGTTATTGACAACATCTTTACAAATGTAAATGAAGATATTGTACTAAGTGGGGTCCTAATAACTGACATCAGTGACCATTTACCCATATTTACATCTTGTAAATACAAACACAAAATAAAACCAAGAAAGATTATAAAACTGTCAAGGAACAGATCAATGAAAGCCCTAACAGCACTTAATGATGATCTGAAAGCACAAAGTTGGGATTCAGTTTATGTCAATGATGTCAATCAAGCATACAACTCTTTTATAGAAACAGTGATAAGATTATATAATAAAAATTGCCCATTAGTAACCTCCCGACAGAAAAGGGAAGATAAACCATGGATGACCAAAGGATTAAAAAATGCATGTAGAAAGAAAAAATATCTGTATACATATTTTTTGAAAACACAAACAGGAGAGGCAGAAGATAAGTATAAAAAATATAAAAACAAATTGGTATGGATTATCAGGAAAAGAAAAAAAGAATATTACAGTGAACAACTAAATAAAAACAAAAATAACATTAAGTCAACTTGGGGAATAATAAATAGAGTGATAAACAAGACAGGGAAGCATCCTTATCCACACTACTTTGTAAAGAATAATGCTGACATATATAATGAAAAACTAATTTCTAATGAGTTTTGTGAATACTTTGCTAATGTGGGGTCCAGCCTCGCAGGTAATCCCTCTAAAAAGTTTGATGAAAATACAATCATTGACAATGTGAGCAGTATTTTTCTGGACAAGGTGGAAAAAGATGAAATAAGAAAAATTGTTAAAAACTGTGGAAACAAAAGATCAACTGACTGTGAGGGACTGGACATGATGGTTGTGAAAAATATAATTGAATCTGTTATTGATCCCTTTACATACATATGCAATTTATCATTAACAATGGGAACTTTCCCTGACAAAATGAAATTAGCAAAAATAGTACCGCTTTATAAAAATGGTGATAAACACAACTTCTCCAACTATAGGCCAGTCTCACTGCTTCCACAGTTTTCAAAAATATTGGAAAAGGTGTTTGCAATAAGGCTTGATAGTTTTTACAGAAACAAAACATCTTGAATAATAACCAGTATGGATTTAGGGCAAAACATTCAACCGCAATGGCAATAATGGAACTAACTGAAAAAATAGCATCCGAAATTGACAATGGGAATTATTTCTTAAGTATATTCATTGACCTACAAAAAGCTTTTGATGTAATAAATCATTCAATATTACTTAAGAAAATGAACAAGTATGGCATTCGAGGGGTGGCTCATCAATGGATAGCGAGTTATTTAGAAAACAGAAAACAATATGTACAAATTAATGACACAGAATCAGAAAGATATAATATCAAATGTGGTGTTCCCCAAGGCTCGATTCTTGGGCCCAAATTATTTAATTTATATATGAATGATTTTGTTAATGTATCTGAACTTGGGAAAATTTTATTTGCCGATGATACAACATTATTTTACCATGGAAAAGATATGAAAGAGGTCATAATTAGAGTAAACGAAGAGCTAAAAAAGGTAAAATATTGGTTTGATTTAAATGGATTGATTCTTAATATTAAAAAAACGAATTTCATTTTATTTAATGATAAAAATAAAAAAGACGACATATCATTAGAAATAGATGGGATACAGATTAAGAGAGTAAGTGAAACAAAATTTTTAGGAGTCATGATTGATGAAGGACTAAACTGGAGGTCTCATATAAATTACACAAAAAGCAAAATAGCTAAAGCAATTGCGGTGATGCATAAAGTAAAGTTCTCACTAAACAGTGCAGCATTATTAATCTTGTATAACTCCATAATCGCACCATATCTGATGTACTGTGTGGAAATTTGGGGGACGACATGTAAAACTTACCTACAGCCATTATTTATTTTACAGAAAAAGGCTTTGAGAATTATCACCAACAGTCATTATAGAGAGCCATCCAACCCATTATTTGTTAAACTTAAAGTGTTGAAAATGTGTGATATTGTTGAATTAAGTCTCCTCAAAGTCATGTATAAAGCAAAGTGCAGAGTGTTACCTGTAAATATTCAAAGACTGTTTGAGATGAGAACAAGCCAATACAATTTAAAGGGAACCTACATGTTTAAAAAACCTAAATTCAGAACCAAGGTTATGGAGCGAAGCGTCGCTGTGAAAGGAGTTAATTTATGGAATAATCTTGACAAAGAAATCAAAGAATCAAGTACAATAATGGCATTTAAAAAATACATAAAATCCAATGTAATGTGTATGTATGAAAAAGAAAACTAAATTGTTACACTTGAAAATGAAGCTTTATGTTTACAATTGATTAATAATTGTGATTGAAATGGAATGTAATGAGGAAAGGTTTTACAGTCACTATCGGTGTTGGTGTTTGGAAAAGGGAAGAGGGGGCAGATAACATAAGATAACTCTTCTTTCTGCTCACTTTCATTCAATATTTTGTTATTTGTTATCACAAATGTTGATGTCTTTTTATACTTATGAATGAAATAAATAAAAAAATAAAAAATTATTGTTCTGCTGCTGCTTGGCTCACATCTCTACCTGGTTTCTCTCAATACCACCACCTGGGAGTTCATGTCTCGACACCGGATCTCATACCTCAAGCACTGCGGAGCTGATGAAAACCCGTTTGATCGAGGACCTTTTCACAACCTGTGGGTTTTTTTCTGTGTCTGGGGCACAGTGGTGTGGGAGCAGATGTATTTCAGGGAAGGGACTGACCTAGGTTTAATAGTATCATCCAAAGACTGAACAACAGTTTTAATGTATGTTAAGCGGGATTTAGGCACTTGACTTGGCATGGCTTGACTCTGGGGCAGCAGTAGCTCAGTTGGTAGAGCGTTTGTCCACTGATCCAAAGGTTGGTGGTTGAACAGATGAACGCTGCCGTTGTGTCCTTAGGCAAGACACTTAACCCACCTTGCCCCCAGTGTCTGTGTACACTGGTGTGTGAATGTGTGTGTGAATGGGTGAGTGTTTCCTTGTTGTAAAGTGCTTTGAGTGTCTTGAAGGTGGAAAAGCGCTATACAAATTACATAATTTGGGGGAAATGATCAAAATCCCAAAACATCATACAAAAGCCATACCAAAATCACCGGCGATTACTGGCATTGGTTGCAGTCAATCTCTACACAAAAGCAATAACCAACAACACATAAACTACATAACCCGGACTGCTTTCTTTCATCTCAAAAACATTGCACGACTCCGCCCATCCCTTTCTTTCTCTGCTGCTGAAACCCTCATTCATGCATTCATCACCTCTCAAATCGACTACTGCAATAGCCTTTTCTATGGTCTACCCTCCAAAACTCTCAACAAACTCCAATACATTCAAAACTCTGCTGCCCGCCTCCTCACCCACACGCGCCACCGAGACCACATCACTCCTGTCCTCCAAAACCTCCACTGGCTTCCCATCCCTCAGTGTATCCAATTCAAAGTCCTCCTCCTGACCCACAAAGCCCTCCATAACCTGGCTCCATCATACCTCTCTGACCTTCTGCACCACCACACAACCTATCCGTGACTGCTCTGACCTCCACACTTTTAAAAAACTGCTCAAGACTCACCTTTTTAAAACTGCTTTTAATGTTTCTTAATGTTTGTTTTTCTGATTGTTTATTGTTTTGTTACTTGTTTTATTACTGATTTTACCTCTTGTACAGCGTCTTGGAGTGTCTTGAAAAGCACTTTATAAATAAAATGTATTATTATTATTATTGTAGCTTGTGACGAATTGTGAGAGGCTTGTTTAACAGAACAAATCAGATCACCTGTTGCCGTTACAACTAAGGCAGCTCTTTTTGGTTGGATTGTGTTAAAATAAAGCTCAGATTCAAGTCTAACAAAGCTTCTAACAGAAGAGTGCTTTCAGTCAGCTTTACAACCCCAAGGAATGCTGATGACATTACAATTATATATTTTATTAACACACTGAGAGGAAATGTAAGCCAATAAATACAAAGTCAGTGGTAAACAACTCTTCTCCATGTGAAATGTTGCAGTGGTCATTATGTATTTGTGATTGATCTGGTACCTTTTTCCACACTGTTGGAGACAGAGATCCACACCTGTCCCACATAGAAGCCACTGCCCTCGGTCTCCTCTGGGTCTTTCTGGACTCTCAGGATCAGGACCTTGGTGTTGTGGACTCCGCCCTCCACATGAGATACACTGTGGACGATCACGAACAGCTCCCCAGTCGATTCACTGAACAACAGCCAGCTGTGGACAGAGACGTTATCTACGTGAGTGTACAACCATAGACTAGGCGCCACGTTCCAAATAGGAAGTGAGCATGGGGGTCCTTCTGGCTCCATCAACTGTTTCCAATTGACTTTATATTAAAGAATGGCACTGGTCTAAAAGCAAAGTGCTTCCGGAACAAAAGTAGTAAAGTTTTTCTTATTTTAGGTCACTAATAAAGAAAAAGTAAGTCAGAAGTGCTGAATGGCTATAGTTTCCAAGATATAGTATTGGGTCAAAATATTTATGCAAAATAAAGCAAAAATGGTAGTTTATCAGAAGGTACAGTGTGTCTACAAGCAACCAGTTCTATCTGAAAGCCTGTCTGCACATTCCAATACATTCATTTTAATATGTCTAGAGTTTTAACATAAAATATTTTTTGATTTCACATAAGAGAGATGCCTCAAAATTGTGTGCACCTGATGTCTTAAGACAGGGGTCTTCAACGTTTTTCAGGCCAGGGACCCCCAAACAGATGGCGAACTGGGCCAGGGACCCCCTACTATATATACGGCATAGAATTGTGTTTTATATTATATTATATTATATTACTTAGTGTCATGTATTAACATTGCTACTCTGTTATGGTACATCCAATACAAGGAAATAATACACAGGTTAATACTGTATTTTACACTATAAAATATAAAATTGTATTATTTTAAAGTGAAAAAAAAAAGATTTTGCGACCCCCCCTGCAGTATCTCCGCGACCCCCCTAGGGGTCGCGACCCCCCTGTTGAAGACCTCTGTCTTAAGATATTTCTTGTTTATTTCTTGGCAGATAAAGAAGTGCAAGTTAAATATTTTCAAAATATCAATATTATTTTTAAGCAAAAATATTGTATAAACAGATGCAATTTTGATGTAAAACAATATCAATAAATATCTTGAATACATTAGCTAACCAGCACAGTTATCAATTGATTTTCAGTTCATCTTATCGATATAAATGAGATTTAGCCACTTTTATTCAGATCAAGTCCAAAAATTTGTAGACCAGTGTTGTCACCTCTCTATCTGTAACTGCTGCTGTGAGCCTCGTCATTTTGGTCTTAAAATGTTTATATTAACCGATTCTACATGATCCTAGTGTTTTAATTAAGCTATTTTGGCCATAAATAAATCCCTGTTTCTAATCTGGAACTCAGCTCCAAATTTACCCCTGTAAAAATAACTGCTAGCCTCGTGAGCTACATTTGACTGGAGCCTCCCTTAGGCCACTTCTTCACACAGTCTATGGTGTACAGTTGATTTTCCTTCATATTGCCAAGTCTTTTGTCATTTTGTTCTCTCACTTCCAACCAGAACAATGTAGCTGTTTTACCATACTACTGTATTATATTTGTCTTTGGTAGGAATGTGCTGATCCAGCTTTTTCTGTTCAGATACTGATGTCAATACTTTGGCCGATACCCGATATCAATTGATACTAGGGTAGAGTCTGGGGATTTATTTATTTCCTTTAAACATAAACAGTGCAGAATAAAAAATATCCAGATTTGTTTTGTAACTGTTATTTATCATTTAAAGTAACTACAAAACAGCTTTGAAAAAATGTAATTTACGACATATAGTCTTATTACACCAGTTTATAGACCAAAATAGGATATTGACTGAACCAACATCTTGGAACCTTATCTGATCCATGAAAATGTTAAATATCTGTGCCAATATCTGATACCACTGTTATATCGGTGCATCCGTAGTTTTTGGCCCATAGGTTTTATTTCACAGGGCTGTATGCGTAAAATGGGGGTAAAGAGCGGACAGGACATTCACCAGTTCATTAGAGCGATGAGGTTGGGACATATGTGCAGCACTGCGAATTAAACAAAACTAAAGTATTCAATGTGTGATTTTATCTGTTAAGAGAGTCAAAAATTAGGTCTTATAAGTGCAAAATTATGAGTGAAATTGTTTTCTTTCTTCATTTTTTAGTCTTACTGAATCTGCCTGAAGTATGGACTGTTACAAATAATCTAGTGTTTGTTTAGCCCTGAGACTTGAACTTCAAATTACATCTCTGAAAGTTGCAGGCTCCTGTCTTGTGTCTTCTTTACAGATTCTTCTCCTGAACTCTGCTGCCGATCTGCACTGAGTAAGTCAGTCCACAGTGGGAGCTCTTATTTATAGTGTGTCCATCCGTTGCAGCAGAATCTTAAAAGAACAAGACCACAGATACAGGTCATATCCATAGATCCATGTCGTATCAAAGATTTCAGGCCACACTACATTTTTATAGTGCCTAATCAAATACTGCATTAAAAGTTTGGGAAAACACATAGACTGTGTAAATACAGCTCTGGAAAAAAATAAGAGACCACTGCATTTTTTTCTGAAATCAGCATCTCTACATGTATTACAGCCATTCCATTCCAGCGTCTGTTGAATTCCAACACCAACACAAAGCTGAGCTACTTCAGTTTTTGCACCAGGAGTGGAATAAAGTCACCCAAGAACAATGTGAAAGACTTGTGGAGAGCATGCCAAGACGCATGAAAGCTTTGATTAAAAATAAGGGATATTGCACCAAATATTGATTTCTGAACTCTTCTTAAGTGTAAACATTAGTATTATGTTGTTTTAATATGAATTTGATCTTGTTTCTTTGCATTGTTTGAGGTCTGAAATGTATCTTTTTTTGTTATTTTGACCATTTGTCATTTTTCTGCAAATAAATGCTCTAAACAATAATATTTTTATTTGGAATATGGGGGAAATGTTGTCTGTAGTTTATAGCTTCCAACAAAAATGTTCCTTTTGCCCACATACCTATAAGTAGTAAGATCAGAAAAACTGATAATTTTGCATTGGTCTCTTATTTTTTTCCATAGCTGTATAAATGGACATAGCTAACCCACTAGCCATCATGTGCCAAAAAGGAAGTGTTCATGGGGGTATTTTTGGTTGCCAATTGACTTTGCATTGAAAAATTGTTTCTCTCTGTTACTTCTGCTGTGAGCCTCGTCATTTTGGTCAGTGGAGGATGAAGTACTCAATTTTGTTACTTAAGTAAAAGGACAGATAAAGATTAAAAAAAAGTTACTCAAATAAAAGTATCACATGAAAAAAATCTACTTAAAGGGATATGCCACCCCCAGGTCAAACTTGGGCATCTCCCCACAGTCCAGAGACTAAAATAAGTGGTGGAAAGCATTTTTCTGGTGACCCAGCCATTGTCCAGGTCTGTCAGCACTGACCGCCGCGGTATCTGCAGCTAATCCGCGTTAGACTGGAGTCTAACGTCGCCAGAGAAAGATTTCGGCCAAAAGGAATTAATTTGCTCGATGCTTTTCCCAATTACTTTCTGTGTAGTGCGCATTCATATCGAGTGCAAATAAATGAGCAAATCAACACGGAGAGCTTGACTTGGTCATTTTGGGTGGGAACTATTTTTCAGTGCGGAAAAATACAGCCGAAGCACGCACCACGCTGCGTAACAGGGGAACTGCCTTCCTGGTGCGTAACAGGGATTCCCCTGTCAGCGTGTCAGTGAAAAAAAGTCACTCGCACAGCAGTACTGGAGTTGAGCGATCAGCTGTGAGGCCGATCGCTCACAGCTGATCGGCCTGTTCGCCCATCAGCTGTGAGCGAGCCGCGTGAATGTTTACGCGGCATTTCCAAGAGAAGAAGAATCCTTAACTTGCTACGTTAATGCTACTTAAGAAGGAACGCTCGCCTCGGGACACGGGATAAGTTCGGGATATGTCCTTTTCTCCGGAGCTCCGGATTATTAAAGACCATGACACGTGCATACATGGATACGAGTGACCGCGTTCTTATGGGTGAGTCATATCAGATTATTTCTGCATCTATTTCGGCACTAAACCAGGACTAAACCAGGACTAAACCAGGACTAAACCAGAACTAAACCAGGACTAAACCAGGACTAAACCAGGACTAAACCAGGACTAAACCAAGACTAAACCAGGTCTAAACCAGGACTAAACCAGAACTAGACCAGGACTAAACCAGGACCTAGCCAGGACTAAACCAGAACTAAACCAGGACTAAACCAGAACTAAACCAGAACTAAACCAAGACTAAACCAGGTCTAAACCGGGTCTAAACCAGGATTCAACTGGGACTAAACCAGGACTAAACCAGAACTAAACCAGGACTAAACCAGGTCTAAACCGGGTCTAAACCAGGATTCAACTGGGACTAAACCAGGATTAAACCAAGACTAAACCAGGTCTAAACCAGGACTAAACCGGCACTAACCCGGCACTAAACCAGGACTAAACCAGGTCTAAACCAGGACTAAGCCAAGACTGAACCAGATCTAAACCGGGTCTAAACCAGGACTAAACCGGGACTAAACCAGGACTAAACCAGGACTTAACCAAAACTAAACCAGGTCTAAACCAAGACTAAACCAGATCTAAACGGGGTCTAAACCAGCACTAAACCAGGACTAAACCAGGTCTAAATTAGGACTAAACCAGGTCTAAACCAGGACTAAGCCAAGACTAAACCAGATCTAAACCGGGTCTAAACCGAGTCTAAACCAGCACTAAACCAGGTCTAAACTAGGACTAAACCAGGTCTAAACCAGGACTAAGCCAAGACTAAACCAGATCTAAACCGGGTCTAAACCAGGACTAAACCGGGACTAAACCAGGACTAAACCAGGACTTAACCAAAACTAAACCAGGTCTAAACCAAGACTAAGCCAGGACTAAACCAGGTCTAAACCAGGACTAAGCCAAGACTAAATCAGATCTAAACCAGGTCTAAACCAGGACTAAACCAGGACTAAACCAGGACTAAACCAAGACTAAACCAGGTCTAAACCTGGACTAAACCAGAACTAGACCAGGACTAAACCAGGACCTAGCCAGGACTAAACCAGAACTAAACCAGGACTAAACCAGAACTAAACCAGGACTAAACCAAGACTAAACCAGGTCTAAACCGGGTCTAAACCAGGATTCAACTGTCTGGGACTAAACCAGGACTAAACCAGAACTAAACCAGGTCTAAACCGGGTCTAAACCAGGATTCAACTGGGACTAAACCAGGATTAAACCAAGACTAAACCAGGTCTAAACCAGGACTAAACCGGGACTAACCCGGCACTAAACCAGGACTAAACCAGGTCTAGACCAGGACTAAGCCAAGACTAAACCAGATCTAAAACGGGTCTAAACCAGGACTAAACCGGGACTAAACCAGGACTAAACCAGGACTTAACCAAAACTAAACCAGGTCTAAACCAAGACTAAGCCAAGACTAAACCAGATCTAAACCGGGTCTAAACCAGCACTAAACCAGGACTAAACCAGGTCTAAATTAGGACTAAACCAGGTCTAAACCAGGACTAAGCCAAGACTAAACCAGATCTAAACCGGCTCTAAACCAGCACTAAACCAGGTCTAAACTAGGACTAAACCAGGTCTAAACCAGGACTAAGTCAAGACTAAACCAGATCTAAACCGGGTCTAAACCAGGACTAAACCGGGACTAAACCAGGACTAAACCAGGACTTAACCAAAACTAAACCAGGTCTAAACCAAGACTAAGCCAGGACTAAACCAGGTCTAAACCAGGACTAAGCCAAGACTAAACCAGATCTAAACCAGGTCTAAACCAGGACTAAACCGGGACTAAACCAAAACTAAATCAGGTCTAAACCAAGACTAAGCCAGGACTAAAACAGGTCTAAAACAGGTCTAAACCAGGACTAAACCAAGACTGTGTGTGATAAAAGCATTTCCATATTAACAAAGTACCTTCTAATTCTCTAATTCTAATTCTCCCCCGGTCCTCAGAAATCTCACTCCTAGCAATCTTCAAAACTTGAGAGCCCTGAGAAACAGACTTTTCTTCCTCCTGCATCTTGTGCTTCACGGAGATTTGGCTCAATGAACACATCCCAGACTGCTCACTTAACCTGGCTGGCGGGATTCCAGCTCTACCGTGCGGACAGGCAGCGGGCTAACGCAGGAGGAAAGACAAAAGGTGGAGGGGTCTGTTTCTTTATCAACAATGCATGGTGCTCGGACGTAACTGTGATCTCCCAACACTGCTCTCCCGCTCTGGAATATCTCTTCATTAACTGTAAACCATTCTACTCTCCACGTGAGTTTGCTTCATTCATCCTGGCTGCTGTTTACATTCCGCCATCAGCGCGCGCTCGCAGACCAGGTACTGATGATAGAGTGGACCTTCCCGGACTCTTTTTTGATTATCCTGGGGGATTTTAATAAAGGGAATCTGAGCCACGAACTGCCAAAATACAAACAATTTATAAATTGCCCCACGAGAGAGCAGAATACGCTGGATCACTGTTACACAACAGTCAGCGGTGCGTATCGTGCGGTGCCCCGAGCAGCTCTCAGATTCTCAGACCACGCGATGATTCATCTCATCCCTGTTTAGAAACAACGGCTGAAGCTCTCCAAGCCGACAGTGAGGACTTCTAAGAAGTGGACCAGTGAGGCTGGGGAGGAGCTTCAGACATGTTTGGATTTTACAGACTGGAATATGTTTAAAACTGCAACGAACAGCTTGGATGAGTACACAGACACTGGGACGTCATACATTCAGTTCTGCGAGGATAGCATCATTCCGTCATATACCAGAGTCATCTTCAACAACGACAAACCCTGGTTCACACCCAGACTGAGGCAGCTTAGGAGGGAAGTTGAAACAGCATACAGATCCGGAGAACGAGAAAGCTTCAGACGCAGCAGGTACTCATTTAGCAGAGAGGTGGAGAAAGCTAAGTCGAAGTACAATACGCGTCTGAAGCACCATTTCTCGTCAAATGACTCTGGCTCTGTCTGGAGAGGGCTTAGGCAAATTACAAACTACAAGCCCAGAGCCCCTCTCGCTGTGGACAGCAAACGACTGGCAGAAGAGTTGAACGACTTTTATGCCAGGTGATGGAATAATTATATATTATTAACTTTTGTGATTCTTTAATTTTTAGAAATGAAGTTTTAAAAGTGTGTTCGTCTTGTGATCATATGTTTTGAGTTGCAGAAAGGCCAGATATCTGAGGGGAGATGTAAGCAGACAGCTTGGCTCCTCCAGTATCTAAGTCACAGTGACATTGTCCCTGTGAAAGATGTCATATCTGGGAATTATCTTATAAGTGTTTTGGTTTTAATGATTATGTTTTGGTTTTAATGATTATGTTTTGTCGGCTGTCCTGCCACATGTTCCCCCACCCCTTATGAGCAGGACTGACCACGTGTAAACTAGGGTTGTGAAAAACTGAATAAATAGCAGCGGGGAGCACAGAGAACCAGAACGCTCCGAGTAGATTGTGGCCAGAGCATTTGTGATCTGGGCTTTCTCTCTGACTGTTCTCCGCTTGCAAGTGAAAAACCTAATCTGTCTTGTCTTCCTTTCCTTTGTGTACAGAATATGTTGGGTTTTTGCCCATCACCTGGTGTCCTGGTGCAGCAGCAACAACCTTGATCTCAACCACCAGAAGACAGTGGAGATGATCGTGGACTTCAGGAAAGTCACAGCCCCCCTGCCTCCTCTCTCCCTGACAGACTCCCCCATCACCACAGTGGACTCCTTCCGGTTCCTGGGCACTTCATCACACAGGACCTCAGGTGGGAGCCGACCATCAATTCCCTTATTGTACTTCCTGCGGCAGCTAAGAAAAGCCAAGCTGCCAGTCCAGATGATGGTGCAGTTCTTCACGGCCATCATTGAGTCCATTCTCACCTCTTCCATCACTGTGTGGTATGCTGGAGCCACTGCCAGGGACAAACGGAGACTGCAGCGCATTGTGCGCTCTGCCGAGAAGGTGATTGGCTGCAGCCTACCATCTATCCAGGACCTGTACGTCTCCAGGACTCGGGGGCGAGCAGGCCGGATAGCAGCTGACACTTCTCACCCTGGACATGGACTATTTGAGCCACTTCCCTCTGGTAGGAGGCTACGGTCCTTCGGGACCAGAACCTCCCGTCACAAGAACAGTTTCTTTCCCTCTGCTGTTTTACTCATGAACAATTCATAACATCTGCACAAAGCTGGACACTTTATATCACCAGTCACTTTAATTACGTCATGTTTGCACTACTGTTCTGATGCTGCTCATCTGGACCTTTTTGTTATTTGGATTGCTTATTGTTTTTTACTATATTATAGCTATATTTTAGTTATTATTATTATTTAGTGTCTATACTCTAGTTATTACTATTATTATTTAATGTTTTATGTTTGCACCTTATCACCGAGACAAGTTCCTAGTTTTGTGAACTCTGTTCACTTGACAATGGCAATAAAAATCTTTCTGATTCTGATTCTGATTCTGATTTTGGTATTGGTCACGTTAACCTGCTCTACATGATCCTGGTGTTTTTTGTTTTTCCTCGCTATTTTGTCCATAAATTCCTACTCCTAATATAGAACTCTGCTCCAAATTCGCTCCTATACCTGCCCTCTTAGTCCACGTAGTCTTTTTTTTTTTTTTTTAATTATCCTTTATTTATCCCTGTAGGGAAATTATTCTCTGCATTTCACCCATCCTTTCAGGAGCAGTGGGCAGCACATGGAGGCGCCTGGGGACCCATCCCCATGATCTTATTGCTAGACTTGGTCAGGACCTCAAGCTGGAGGATTTTTTTTTTACCTATGGAGTGTGTTTTTGGGTTGATGGGGGAAACCGGAGTGCCCAGAGGAAACCCACCCAGACACATGGAAACTCCACACAGAAAGGCCCGGGCAATCCAGGGATTGAACCCAGAACCTTCTTGCTGTGAGGCGTGAGTGCTAGGCACACAACCACTGTGTATAATCTAATGGAAAAACATGAAGGAAAAATAACAGAATCCACATTGGTTTATTCACAGTGGAGCTCAGCAGTCCGCTCTGGTTATGGACGTACATTTTCTATACATTTTTCCTGTAGTCTTTAAAAAAAATTGTAATATCAAAATTTGAAAGCCATGATGGATGCTAGCCTATATGGGAACTAATATAAATAACACTGTTTTTTTTAAGTCCATAGAGCAGGTTTTTAATGCAAGATTTGGTAACAATTTATACATTTTAAAATCCAAATCCACTTTATTTATATAGCACATTTTACAAACAAAGCAGTTTCCAAAGTGCTGCACAGAGATCATAAAATAAAGACAACAAAAAGGTAAATTGCTAAAATTTGGTCATACCTAAAACAGTAAAACCAGTAAAAGCAAATAAAACCAAAACCATATCCTCTTTATTTATATAGAACATATTACAAACAAAGCATTTTCTAAAGTATTGCAGGGAGATCATAAAAAGAAAACAACAAAAGGTATAACTGCATAATTATGATCATACTAATCCTAAAACACTAAAACCATAAAATAGCAATAAATAAGTAGAATGTAAAATAATAATAATAAATATCTGAATTTCTGAAATTCTAAAATGAATGGGAAGTTTACTTTGGGAACCAGAGATTACTGTTGAGCTCCATTAGGGGTGAGAGCAGAGGATCCCTGGCAAAGTATTTTTATCAGCTATCGAGGGTTACCAATTTTCAATTGGTAACCTTCACCAATTGAAAATTGGTGGGAAAATAAAGAATAAAAACATCCTGAGATCATAAATTAACAACTTTATTAATCCCAAAGTTCAGTTTGTAGATCTCTGGTCGTGCATAAAGTATAAATAAAATCATATACATACAATTGGGCTTAGGGAGTAACGGAATGGAACAGCGTTAAGTAAAAGGATACAAAAAAGGTAACTGTATCCCGCTACAGTTACAAGGAAAGAAGACATCCTCAGATTGCAGGTACATTTAGGGAAAATGGAGGTTATTTAGCAGGATTACAATTTAAAAGCATTTTATGTTATTTAATTTTTTCATTTAAAGCTGGAGATGGTTGTACACTATGGCAGTACTATGGAACAAACTTGCAACTGGCATTGCTTCGACCGAGAAGAACACATTTAGTGGGTGGAAATTTCAGCATTATTTTATTTTTAAAGAAGACAAGGGGATTTTTTTTTTTTCTCAATAAACTGTACTATGTGGTCAAGACTTGTGCACTTTCTCTGAAGAAGAAGAAGAAGAAGAAGAAGAAGAAGAAGAAGAAGAAGAAGAAGAAGAAGAAGAAGAAGAAGAAGAAGAAGAAGAAGAAGAAGAAGAAGAAGAAGAAGAAGAAGAAGAAGAAGAAGAAGAAGAAGAAGAAGAAGAAGAAGAAGAAGAAGAAGAAACGCTTTATTCATCCCCGTAGGGAAATTATTTCTCTGCATTTGACCCATCCTTCAGGAGCAGTGTAAGCTACTTTTCAAATTAGCTTTCCTCAGTTTGTTTTATAATGCACAAAATGTTATTGTTTTCTTGTTGTTAGAGGATATTTGGTGTTAAAGTCATCCAAAAGTAATTGAAAGTAATCAAGTTACATTACTTTAATATTCTGGTTCTTGGATTACGATACTGAATACATATTTTAAGGGGTAACTAGTAACTGTACCAGAATACATTTCTAAAGTAACCCTCCAAACCTTGCATACAATACACACCATACATTCAAACTCAGTGCCTCAGGGGTCAAGGAATAAAAGCTTTAGCGTAGCAGTAGGTCTTTTGTGGGGAGACATATCGCCTCCCAGAGGGCATTTGCACAAACTGTTGGTTAGGCTGGCTCAGTGTGGCCTTAGTCTTTTGGAGCAGCCTTTGTCTCCACACATAGGTCCTGCAGCTGATCAGACTGTTCTTATCTTTCCAACCAACTAATAAAAGAAAATTTCAACAAACTTGATAAAGGAATGATAGAAATTTAAATTGATGTTCGATGACACATTAAAACATTTAAGCTTCCACATCAAGTGAACCCATTGCGGTCCTTGTTTGACAATTTGCTCTTATCAAACCTTAGAGAGGAATCAAACACAGTCCACATTTTTTCCCATGGATAAAGTTCACTTTTGGACTGTGAGCTTTTTTCCGAAAGTCCACAGCAATTTCTTTGGTGTTAGCCATGTTTAAGTCTAAATAGTTATTGCTATTCAAAGCTTTTATTGTCATATGCACAGTAAAGAAACACATTGCTATATCATTCATTCCAATGTTTGAACCAATGGGCTCTGACATTTGGCCATTCATTAGAACACTTTGTATGTAGTCAGTTGAAAAGTTGAAAAGTAGCAGTAAAAGCTCATCAGGTAGACTAAACACAGAGCCTCTCAATTAAAATATCAGGCTGCAATAATGATAAAAGAGAATATCCTATAATATTGCTTCAGTGAGAGTGGTTTGCAATTCTCATTTACCGTTTTTTTTTTAAATAACAGTTGCATTACAGAACCTTTTTTAAGCAATAAAATCACTGAATTACATTTGGTTGTGAATCCAGTCTGTCCAACAGTAATGCATTCACCGAACTTGCCCAGCCCACACCTAACTGAAAATGGTTGGCCAGGATCCACAGTGTTTCTGGTAAGTCACGCCTCGAAGTAATTTGATTCCTTCTCACCTTTTGATTTTAACAGCTTGCCTATTCATTCAGGTTTGTGATGATCAAAATAGTTTCCTTGGATTGAGCTTTTGTTCCGTCACTTCAAATTGTTTTTCAAGGTTCTATTTTAGGACCTTTTTTCAGAGCTGCTACAAACACTGACAAAAGGACGCCTTACTTTGTATGTACTCACTTTATGATGCATAAAAAGTAAGATTTTACTGTTGAATATGAAAGATGGCTTTGCTGCATATCTGTTAACACATTCACTTTCTACATAAAATTGGATTTATGCTCAGAAAGATGAAGCCGCATGTGCTGAACTGGGTCCACAAACATCTCATGATCAGGTGCTCATCAAGCGTGAAAACAGAACTCGCCAAAACACATAAAAATTGTCTTCAGAATAGAAGTGTATGGGCAGAAATGGCTAGATCTTGTGGCACTCTGAGCAGTTCAGTGTTAAATGCCCTTTAACTGGCTTTTTTTTTTTGCATCTTTTGAATGTTAGCAAAATAATGTGCAGTACAATACAAGATAAATTAAAGTTTTTTTTTTACTGTTTGTGTTAAATAAAAACAAAGTCATTTGTTATATAAACTAGATAATACCAGTTTTATTTGTAGATTACACTCTAGGAAAGTTAAACTTAAGACAATTCTTGTAAAGGAAATGAGTCATGTACTGTATTCAAATCTGTAACATTGCTTTTTAAACAAGCAAAAATATCTTTTTACACACTTAAAAAAAAAACACTATGTACATCATTGTTGAAACATTACACATCACTTTTGCACATGAAAGGAGGCTTTAACACCCCATTACTGTGAAAAACTTCAAGTAATTTCTTTCAAAAAATATAACTTTTAATATTTGCCCTCTGGAAAGAGATTATTTTTTCCTTAAAAATACACATATGAACAACATTACAAATTGGCAATGCATAGCCTATTTTTCTTAAGTTCATCAAAAGCACAATACAATAGCAAATAATTAAAATTAAAGCAATAAAAAGGAAATTAATCCAGAAGCAGCACAGGCTTTGGTTGGGTAAAGCGCTGGTGTTTTTGTCTGAAATATGATTTTGTGTTGGCTGTAAACAACTGAAGCTGAAGAATGTAGGACTGTGTCTGGTAGGCTTTGAACTGTCAGAATGCATGTGATGATAGTCAAACAATGTGGTAAAAAGGTTTTTTTTGTTTTTTTTAAAAAAAAAAGCTTGAGTTGAGGATGAGAGTGGTTGGTAGAGCAGAGTTCCCTGAAGATGTGTGCATTGCTGCTAGAGCTGAGGCTGTGCGAAGGGTTGTTAGCAGTCATTAGTTTTCACTCTGGAAGACAAAACAGGACAATATAGCATCTTATTAACAAGGTTTTAAGACATTACAGGTCCCAAATAAATTAATAGGAGCTTAAGCAGCCATTTTGTTTAATAAGCATCATATCACACTGCATTTTGTTGGAGCATTTCAGCACTTGGTTCTTCAGTTATTCAAAAACAACAGTTAGGGTTTAATGTATTCCTAGGTATTTGCAACCAAGATCACATTATCTTCAGCTCCAGCCATGCACACTAATGAAAACTGTATGGACTCAATCTTAGTTTAAAAGACCAGACTACTTCAAGGCTATAGCTTTGATACATTACCATCTTAATTGGGAATCTATATAGTAACACACACACACCAATGTAAAGAAAAAGGTAAGGGTCCAGTCCAAAAACATAAAACTCAAGCCAACAATATGAACATTAATGTATTATTAAGGACTACATTCAAAGCAGCTGGCAGATGGCAAAAGGCAACGATCTAATGGCAAATCATATGTCCATTTTTGATTGGCCAATGACACTACTGTACAGAAATTATGTGTACATGTATACATTCACCACACTTGTTTTATTTTTGAGCCAATTTAGTGTAAGGGCTGCAACTAGTGAATTCAGAGACATAACCATGTGCTATTCTAGCAATATCCTTGCCTGGGATCCAAAATACACACTTCTCCAGTACTTCAAAAAAATGTTAATCTGGTCACGGTCGAATGTCTGCATGATTAGCAGTTGGATTATCAGTGACATGCATGGTTCATCCGTATGAAAAACATGGCTGCTTATAAGGAAAAAACAAAGGGAAAAATATCACAGGGGACAGAAAAACATTGTGGATTTCTGCAGATCACTCAATCAGTGAAGCACTAAACTGTTAATCTGAAGTGAGAAAAGTTTGATTTTGTTCACCGTGATAGAAACTGGTGACTGAGGGAGTGGTGACCAGACTGACATACCTGCAGAGGAATTTGGATTTGCCAGGCAAGTATATTCATGAACAATGAGTATCTCTTACTTAAAATGAGCCAGCCAAAAAACAACTTTCATTTGCAAGGGCCAAGCCAAACTCAAACCAAGAAAACACAGCACAAACAACACACACGCACACGACTCATACACGTACAAGAATGGGCGCTCTCTAAAGCTGAAATAATCCTCCGCTAAATCTTCAATGGTGCTGTAGCCGTCACAGGGGGGGGTAAAGAACCACTGCCCCCCACTGGACAGGCCAGCTCATGTCATGTGCAGCAAATGCAGCCCAAACTGTTTGAGGAGAACCATGAGAAGTGTGTCAGAAATCAAGTAGGTCGGCCATTTTCACAGGAAGGCATCACACAGCAACAACAAGAAACTTCTCAGAAATGATAACGTGAGCTGATGTTTAGTAGAGTCATCAAAATTGTGCTACATTGATTTTGGGATACGATTTGCAACATTAAACGGCTAAATTTATCCTCTGTTTTCAACATATGGCCATTAATGACATCGCACAGTAATCGCACAGTAATATTGTTTGGAGTCAATTTTTTTTTTAGTGCTTTATTAAAATGTACCTTCTGTTAAGTGTGGCCTAAGTGAAGACGTGTCAACAGAAATGAACCAGGGACATAAAATAGAAATATTTGTCCACAGATGTAATCACCTTTTTCTCTTCCTCTCAGAGTCGTTTGTTCTGGACTTGCTTTGAGATGTCTTCACTGTGTCTGATTTGGAGATACTGTCTTCTCTGCGTCGTTTGCTGAAAATTAACGGGAAAACTCAATTTAAAAAACAGTTGTATCTAGAAAGACCTCATACTCATCTTGACACTAGTAATTATGCTCTAGTAATGGTAGGAATCACACACTCCCTTCTGTGTAAAGTTCTGTGATAAATTGAAAAACGGCAGGCCAGATCCAAGATAAATATGTTTTTGGGAGGATTGCCCCAAAAATAAAACATCATTAAAGCAAAATCTGAATTACAAAAGTCTGCAGAGTGATTTTATTTACTCTGTCAGTCAAGATATTGTCAAGAAAATTGTCTCAGACTAGTGCAGAATTTATTACAAATTTGTTTCAGTAATGTTAACACAGCTATTCTTCTTTAAATAAGGTACATGGCATATTCCTGGTGGTACTTAGGAGTCATGTGGCTAGTTTAGAAATGGCTTAATCCTGGAATAGTCCTTAGACCTTGTAGTATAGAATTCAGAATTGGATATATATTTTTTATATTTTTAATATATATATATATATTTTTTTTTACATTTTTCCATTTGTATCTACTCAACAGAACACTTGTTTGAATTTAAAAATATACCCTTTATCTTTATTCACAACATACTATAAATAATCAGACTGCACTGACTTTGTTGTGCTGCCATCTCCCTCAGTCTCTTTGCGTGGCGATGGCGAGGTCTTTCCATCCTGTCTATAGTCTGAGCCTCCGTTGATCCTCTCAGTGGGACACCGCATCTGAGCTGATGAAGAGGAGTCCGTCTTTGGCTCCTGGTCCTCCTGGGACTGCTCTCTCCACCGGATCTGAGGGGAAAAAAACAACACTAAACGTAAAGCGAGAATTTTTTTTATTTTTTTTTAAGTTGTGTTGATGTTCTCAAATTTGAGGAGATCATAATTTCAGATGGAGGTGGAGCAGTGGTTTATATATCTATGTTTTTTGCAATAAATATTCAAACATGCGTTTCATTTATGCCATTAATCTTATGGCTCAAATGGTTCAAATGACAGCAGTCACATTTTTGGGAACCAGTTTCTGAAGCTATAATCAAAACATAATTTTACTTTTGTTAATTTGTGCTGAAAGACAATACAATGAACTATGTGCCAGTTTTTGCTTCATATGGTTAGATTCAGTAATGGCAGATATTAACCGTAAACCAGAACAAAACATCTGCAACCTGACAGTTAAACAGCAAGAAAGTCAAGTCGTGTGAATCTATTTTCACAAATTAACATGAATACTAGTATGTATTTAAAACATTGGTATTGTTAGACTTGGACTTAGACAAACTTTACTGATCCACAAGGGAAATTGTTTTGGGTACGGTAGCTCATTCATCAAATATAATATATAGTATATAACAGAGGGTAAAAAGGAAAGAAAGGAAAAGGTGGAAATGAGGAAAAAACTATAGATGGAATAGCAACCAAAGAGCAATAGACCAGTGTCAGATGAGACATAATTATATACATAAAATAATGATTATATGTACAAATCAGATGTAAATAGAAAAGTAGTAGTCAAATATAAAAATACAATATCAAGTAAGATGTACAATACGAGCTATATACAGCTGTATGGAGTATTGTCTAGGGAGTGCTATACTATCTATTGCACAAGGGTGAGTTGTTGTACAGTTATATGGAGTATGGTATGAATGTAGACCTTAGAAAATCCTTTCCTGAAAATGAAAAATGTTTTCATGTTTGCACTGAGGCCTATCTGCGTCAGACAAGCTCCGGTCATATGACATAATGAGTACAAAGGCTATATTCATGTTTACTGAAGGGCATCACTTCTGCCTTTGTTTGGTGAGTCACCAGATTAAAAAGAGGAAAAGACCAACTGAAACCCATTGGTTTCTCATAAAAGTTGCATCATTAATATAGTGTAGATGCAGTCTTCATACCGGCACAGAGGAGTCACCCATGATGAACTTGGCTCCTTCCAAAATCGCCATATATGAGAAACGCAGCTGGTCTGGAGTCTGTATTAGGCCCATGCGATATTTCCTCATGTCCAAAAGGATGCTTTTAATGTCCACGGACAAAGGGTCTTTCCTCTTATCCATCTGAAGACAAAATAAAACCATGGACTCACAAAACGTTAAACAATTTGATCATAAAATAGAACCTAGACTTAAAACCAAAATATATTATAGTACCATACCATATGAGATTTCAGTTTCTCTTTTGAATCACAAAATCTTGTAATCAAAGAGTACAATTAATTAACTTCTGTTTGGAATGATATGTGAGCTCAACCTGAAATTATGTAAAGAGACATGCTTCTTCTAATTACTGAGTCTTCCCATCAACTACATACACAAGTTAAGTTTAATTTTTCTGACTGGACCCTTTTTCGGTCTTCCCCAGTAGTTTGATTGTATCATTTTCATTTTAAGTACATCAGCTAACTGAAAGCAGTACACTACACCGTCATCTTTGTTTATTAGATACAGATAACTTCATATACATATTCAAACATATACATTTTCATATGTTTAATGTTGTGCTCTGTGGCCCTGTTAAGCATGTCTATACTTTCTCTACAAGTTAATTTAGATAGTAAAGAAATAACTGCTTGAAATAATTGTGATTTCAATTAGGAGCCAAATAATCAAAATTATGCTTTTTGCCATTATAGAGCAGCCCTACATGCCATGCCTCCATACCATGATTAAATAACTGAATATTTTGAACGTAATCATGTTCCCACATTTAAAAGGACATTAGCCTCTTTTTTATATTTACTCTATCTATCCATCTGTCTATAAATTGCATTGGGTAAAATAAATAACACCTTAGATAATGCTAGCTCTACACTAGATATAATTATAAAATGTTAACTTCACACATTTGCTCACCAGGACAAGACAGGTGTCCACTAAGGAGAAAGTCCCTGAGCGTCCAATCCCCGCGCTACAGTGCACCACAGCGGGGCCTTGGTCCATCCCCAGAGCCCCCGACTCCCGAACCTTAAACAGAAAGTTCAGGAAAGATGCAGGCGAATCTGGAACCCCGAAGTCAGGCCACGTGGTGTAATGGAAATGGTAGATCTCTCGTTTCTCTCCAGTCTGAGAATAACACAATAAGACTTAAAGGTGTACTGTGTAACTTTTCTGGTTAGGGGGTCTTCATGGAGATGTTATTGCTTTGTCTGGGATGTTTCACACTATGGTAATTAACCTTCCTATGTTCATGGAGACCACACCAGACCAAAGTCAGATCTGTGGAGAGGCAACCCCGCTCACAGTCAGATCACGTCATGTTAATAGGCAAAAGGAGAAATTCAATTTGTCAATTGGACAAAATAAACTTCTGTCCAGTTGACAAATTGAATTTCTCCTTTTGCCATGGATTCTACCTGAACGACTGAGGGATTCTACATGCCTGACCAAGCCTAAATAACAAAATCATGGGGATGGTCCCCGGGTCAAATGTAGAAACAACTTCTCCTATGTGAGATCAATAAAAGTCAATCTTCTAATACTTAACCACTGTAAGGCGCTTTGTGTTACATTTTTGTATGAAAAGTGCTTTATAAATATTGTTTGATTGATTGATTGATTGATGCATCATGTTAATAAATAATCAAAAACAGGTGTCAATCTCAAGATGTTGTCAAAGGCTTAAAAGATATACACCAAACCAATATTCAAATCATTACACAAAATGGGGCCCAAAATAGAGAACAGTGAACCATTTGTTTAGACTATGAGAGAACTGAGCCGTGATTTCATCTTTTGTGTAAAGCCAAAAGACCACTATTGGGATATGTTCTTCCTAAAGAAAACCATGCAAATGCAGATGCACACGTGCACGCACGCACGCACACACACACACAGTACAAAAACAACCATAGCTGTTATTTCTTAGAATACTAGTGGTTAAAAGTTACCAGGAAATGCTCAGCAGCCTTACTGTGATATTTTGAAGCTCCAAAACTCTAGTAGTGTAATATGATTTGGGCTCTTCTGACAACAGTGTGACCAAGAACCGCGTATCCCTGAAAGCCATTTCCCTCTCTTCAGCTGAAGGCCAGTACTGTGCACACTTTTCCTGTTAAGCACATGGAAAATTTCAAATGGTTTATTCATATTTACCCAATTATTATTACAGCAAGAGCAAATCTTCTGTTAATGAAAAGTAAAATATCCACATTACAGTTAAATTATCTGTAGTAGTGTTGCCAAATAAATACGGTATAAAAGTTTTTTTTTTTATTTTAATGTAGGATTTTCAAAAAGTTAGCAGAATAAACCCCATTTACCTGTATTCAAATAATCATTGTATTATGGTACACTGCTGATTTCTGGAAAATACTCAAATTTCTTTTTCCTATGCACTGGCAAGATAATCTCACAACGCAGTGCAACTTGTGGATTTAAATACAGCAATCCCACTACATTTTCAGACAAGGTGTTTCTTATCCAGCAATTTCTGAGAAAACACTAAGGGAAAAGTCATGGCCTAGAAAGATCCAGTCCAGCTGCTCTGCGGAGAAAGAGGGATTACAGCTGGTGATTATGAGAGGGGGTGGTTAATCTCCAAATCACAGGAAAACTGTTTAGCAGCATCCCAGTTTGAGCCACTTCTGTGAATACACTGTCAAAACACCACATTCTGCCTATCCTGCTGATTCTCAGACACATTATCTTGCAGCCAAACTGTAAAAGATGAGGGTTAACGCTATCTTGAGCACTGTTGAAGGTTGCACAAAAATTCACTGCGTCAGTGGCAACAATAAATCATAGAAAGCTGATGTTAATTTCAGAATGATTAGTCAATTATACAAGTACTATATCCTATCACATAGACAAGTTAATTATGTAAAGACTCGCACGTCTTTTATTGCCACTGAGGCTTCCCATCAGCCACATTTTCTCTTTGTTAAGAGAATGGATGTAAACAACAGAAACAATACAGACAAACAATGTAGATCTAGAATACCTACAATCTGAAGTCTTACCGAGCCTTTCTCTATGACTCTGTTGAGCATTATGACTGCTTTGGTTTTCTGCTCCCAGATCATCAGCCAGAAATGACCACAGGTATTTCTGAGGGGTCCCTGGAAACAAGTACAAAAATGTACCATCATTCTCATAAACAAGAAAAGGGTGCACAAAAGTCAGAGTTGGAAGATAGGAGTCCTTTGCAAAATAAAGATAATAATAATAATAATAATAAAATGAAACAGCATAGTATTGTCTGAATGTCTTGTGTAATGATTTAACATTTAGACTTCTTTTTTTACTTAAGAAAATTAAGTAAAAAAAGAAGAACTGTGTTTAATATTGTTTCACTAATGCCCACTATTATGTATAACCCCTTTCTCACCTGCGTTAGAATATAACTTCTTTGAGCTTCATCCATTACTACCAGACTTGCGTTAATGTAGTCATTTTCTGTACTCTCCAGCTTCACTCGACTGTGGTCAACTGTGAATAATGAGTACGAGTATTAGAAATGTGTGGGCTGCACTTTATAGCAGGCCCCAGAACAGTAGGGCCACAAAGAAAGTTAAATTACCACTGAATTTCTACATACACGGACTGACATCCCTGTATCTGTTGCGGTTGCGATTCTCTGGATACTTTGCCACTTTGTAAGGGCACTCGTGAGATTGATTTCTAATCTCCTGAAAAACAATTAAAAAAACAACTGTGATTGAAAATGACATTTATCCATAGACTGTATCACAAACTTAGATGGACAATACCTACGTTAGCAAGACAGCACATTTGTATAAAGTAAAAAAAAATAGTTAGAAATGGTAAACAACGCGTGAGAGTTATGGTTCTAGTTTAATATTTGGTGATATTAGTAACACAACAGATCCACACAGTTTTCCAAAATGACAACAAAGTGTAGGGCGCTCAAATGCTGGCTTGCTAAAATAAATACGCGCTTTACTGGGCGATCGTTAGCAATGTGCTAACTATGCTAAAGACTTACTAGATATAGTTTCTGCCACCGGCCGTCGGAATCTATGTCTTCAAACTCCTGGTCCATTTCCACGGTGGCAAGGGTTGACAAACGGGGAAAGAGTAGCGAGCTGTTATCTACCTCATCACTTAAATAAACCAAAATAAAGCTTTGATCACAGAAGTGTTAGCACTCCTTTCGCTAGCGACGTTTGTCCGTTATCTGAGTTGATCCAAAGTGAGGGCTTGTGCGCATGCTCCATCCACAGCGCTGGGATTGGCTGTCAGACTGAAGACTTCTTCTGAATGAATATTTATGAGTTGTTGTTTTTTATTCTTTGTCTTTACTGCCTCCCTCTGGTCCAGGGGTGTCCAAACTGTGACCAGGGGGCCAAATCCGGCCCTCAGACCAATTTTTCTTGGCCCCAGGGACCGTGTCGAATTGGCCCAAATGACCATAGGCAGTACTTTTCACTTCAAATTCAAACTTATGTTAAATGCGTCTCTCTTAAAATCTCATTGTATTGACAATCTGTCTGCGGGCCTCCACTACAAATATGTCTGTGTAAAAAAACGTCCTTTGGAAACCCCTGATGCAAACAGTCTATGAATGTAAAGCTCTCTCAGACTTTAAATAAATCGGGTTTATTTCGGTGTTCTATTATTGGTCTAAACAGGGGCTGAACCAGGTCTAAAATTGGACTACATCATTGCTTTAATAATACTAACCAAGAAAATATCACCAAAAAGTGGATAGAACTGACACAAAATTAAGCAAATGTTATAATTGTACGTTCCAACTGGTCAGGAAGATCCCAGTACAATACTGTGGTACGTGTGGCACTGTGTATTTTTCATTATGTCTCCCTTTTGTATTTTTCATTGTCTCCAGTATCATAGACATTTTTTTTCACAGTTTAATCAACATGATTCAATAAAGCAAACGCATGTTTGTCTTATCTTATCTTATCTTTGCCTTTATTTACATTTGGGCCATTTACATAAAACGTCCACAGTGTGGCGAAATTTCCATTCCATTTCCATTGAAAACGAGCCACAGCATTTCACTTTTCCTCAAGATGAAACTCAAATAACTTCCCGTTTGTACAAAAATAAGACATTTATGTTTCCTCTTTTCACTCAAAAGGTTCCCTCAACATGTTTCGTCCAATTTGACCATTTTGCATGATGAATGTGTGAATGCGGTTCACATGTTTAGTTTCAAGCCCTAATTGCACATATATTTAACTCACATCTATGGCACTGGTTTTATTTTGTGTTAGAAGGGCAAACTTCCGGTGTGTCTTCACTTTTGTCGCGTCGCTCGGGGTTCGGAGTCACTCGGGGAATTCACTGAAGCAGCAACAGACAAGTTTTTTTCTTTCTCGCTGCGAAACCACTACTGAAACGAGCCACGTCTAAAAAGAAGCCCGGCACACTAGAAGGTAAATACAAATGAACTTTTCACAGTTTTGGCTCCGTGATTAAACGTTTAGGTCATGATAATGCAGGGGCTGTTATCGCAACATAACTTCCCTTTGAATCTGCCTGGACGTTAGCGGTTTGTAGCATTGGCTGTTATCGTACATTCCCACCCAACCGTCGTGATCAAAGCGCTGTGATACGAAAATAAAATATATGCAGTGAAAATAAAGTATGTCTATGATTGCTTTAGCATATATACTTTTACCATAGCGCCATTTAGACACCCACTGATCGTGTACGTTGTTAAAGCCTCCCGTTAGCTCAATCTGTTTTCATTAGCATGGAAGCTAACGTAGTAGAGTAGTCAGCTGTAAAATCCTCGATCACCAAAGCCATTTGTTACTCTTCTCAGTTTCAACAGAATTTTCCGTCACTTCATTAAACATCTTATTTAATTACATAAATACAATAGAATGTTTTATCGGTTTATGTAAGCCTCGTTCGTTGATGTTATCTGGCTGCTTATGCTTAATATTAGTTATAACATTAGCCTTAGCTACATGTTAACAGCTATAATTGATCATACAAGTATTTTGTACTTATTAGTAATGTAAGTTTTTTTGTGTTTTAAGGTGTTTTCTCGTTAAAAAAAAAAGTGAGCTGTTGGGACATGTTTCCTTGGAGAATGGGTTCATTGTTGTGGAAGTGTCAATATTGACTGAATGGATAAGATATTTGCCTCTCATCAGAGTTAAGCCAATCAATGGATGTCTTTATGTTGATGTTGTCAACATGTAGTTACAGTTGCCTCTGTTGTCCAAATGTAACCTTAATGTATTTAGTTCTTTACTTAATACAGTTATTCTTCATCTGAAACGGGTCTTTGTGAAAGGTTTAAAGTCTAATGGTATTGTTCGTGGGGTTTGGGGTTACCACGTGTACGCTGTAAACCCAAAGGAGTGTTTCTTAGATAAGAAACTTGCAGGAAGGAAGTTGAGGTTACAACAACACATTACAAGGATGACTGATACCAAAAAGTTAGAGACAAGCTTTTGCACACTGGAGATCCAACACAAATTAAACCAAGAAATTTAACCACCATCTAAACAACACACTAATATTATGTATTTTAGTATTTTTGCCTTTAACTACGATTATAAGTGCCTGTGTTTTCACTAAACACAGGCATTTTTTCTATAATCTCCCCTCAGTCAACAGATCACCAGAACCACTGTTTTTCTTTGCCACTCACCTTTTACATATTTGGTATAACACTCTACGACTCTCCCTTTTATTTAACAAATTAAAAATCCACCTGAAAGTAGATCGCCAACATTCATTCTGTATTATTAAGTTATTAAGTTAGTCATATTATTTTTAATATTGATGACTGAGCTCCACTCCGACAAATGTTTGGCTTTGATTAATCCTGGCGGTTGAACACTGCTGGTAAATTATGCATTAATTTCCCTGTTCAGAGCAGAACAGGAACAATTGGGTCTTTTCCCATTGTACACACACCATCTGCTCTCTGTCTTACTGTGTCTCTGTTGGCAAAGTATTCACCATTCATCAAAATATTTTACTTTTATTAGTTTGTATTTGACCAGATAATTTTTGTTCTCGTTGATTGTAATTTCACCTGAATACAGTCATACTTCTGTCTTGGAGCCTTGTAGTGAAACAGAGCGGGTCGTTTTATTTGGGATCTCTTATTTTATCTTGACAAAGTGAAACCAGGATTACCATGATGAAACCACATCTAAAACAAAACGCCACCAAATAAGTTTACATGGTCAGGACTCAGGACAACCAGAGATGATTAAATCTCTGGTTCAGATGTTTGTGTATTTGTAAGTCTGCACCATATTTCCTATCACATTGCACTGCATTGAACTATCTAGATCAGCGTTTCCCAACCAGGGGTACAAGTACCCCTAGGGGTACGCGAGCACACTGCAGGGGGTAATCGTCAGTGTTGCTGCCAGGCGCAGGGGGAGATTTTTTATTTATTTTTTTTAAATCCTAATTTGGGTAAATTTAAGTTAAAGAAAAGAGAGAAAATGCCTGAGAATTAAAAATTCAAATTAAGGAGATGAAATAAAATGATTTTCATTTAATAATCCGTTGTGTCACGTTCTACTTTTGGAGAATTATCAACACGTATGAGTGAGGGGGTACTTGAGGTATGACAAAAAGGATCAGGGGGTACACAAGACAAAAAAGGTTGGGAAACACTGATCTAGATCAATGTGCAAATGGCAATAGTGGCGTTTAATTATGCTCAAATCACAAGGACATCCCATCGTAGGTGTTTAGTAAATAGTGCTGAAAATGCCCTCAATGGAATTCTGTCTGTTCTATGTCCTCACTGTTACACTATACAAGCTTATATAGAGCTCCTTTGGCTCCTAGACCTGACAAGCATGGGACATCCCAACAATTACCTTTTTAGTGGCTCTTTCCGTGGGTTGTATTGTTGTGACCAGGAAGTGTGACGTCCAACTGGAATGCAGCGGAAATTTCAACTACGTGATGAGGACTCGCATGAGAAAAATGTTTTGATATTTTTAGGGTTGGAAGCTAATCTTTACAAGGCACTTAAAGTAATTGAACTATATGTTTTTAGATTTTGAGTTCATGCCTCTCCACATCCCCTGAACTGCATTACTTGGAAAACACAGCAGTAAATGTCCTTTATGAGTTGGCGCATTATCTTGGTTGGCTAATATTTACATGCTTTGACCTTAAAATCACCCGATACCTCAAAAACCATTGTACATGATGGTAATGATACTCACAAGGCATTGTACAGAGTTGAATTGAGTTCCCACATTTGGTGATTTGTTGTAATTATAGGACGGCTACATGAGTTTTTTCATGTTCTAGCTCGGTGGTCAAATGAGGACTGCACTTGTAAAACCATTACTAATTTAACCCAGAAGGACACCGTTTCCTCCATCATTTTCACACAAATCATGGTAGGCCACAATTACTTATCCAGAACTTCACTAACCTCTTATTTAAATCAACATAAAAAATAATCTCCCAATTAGTGGCCCAGGACCTTGAATTGAGTTGTTCAGTGCATTCAGAAATGTAAATGATAGTCTTGTTCCAGTCATATTTCTTGGGCAAAGACTTAAAGGAGAATTAACGATTTTTACAATCTGAGCCTTATTTCGGTAATAAAACAAGTTGTTTTACTCACCCATAGCACTTTGGTGTCATATGGAGCACTTCCGGAGATGTATTAGATTAGCGATGGCCATATTGCGAGTTTGGAGACCGCTCGGGGCATATATTACGCCCCGAGCACAACTTTAGCAACAACTTTAGCACTTTTCAAAAAGTTTGTGTTATTTGGAGACCGCAAACATGTGCCCCGAGAACTCCATTACGGAGATCGCAAATCTAAAACATCTCTGGAAGTGCTCCATATGACACCAAAGTGCTATGGGTGAGAAAAACAACTTGTTTTATTACCGAAATAAGGCTCAGATTGTAAAAAACGTTAATTCTCCTTTTAATAAATAAAAAGAATCCAGTAAATCATATTGACTCCATAAAGCATAAATTCTCTCTCACAGGAAATTAATGGTTTTGAATTTGGTTCAGCTGTTTTGAGATGTTCATAAAAGCTTTGGTTTGACTAGCCTGTGAACGCTCGCCAGGCTTTATTGCACTTCTTCCTGGCCCCGGGTTGTATGAAGATCTGGGACAGCATCCAGTGAGTGCCCTGAGCTGCACACTCGAATACATTCATCACTGTATCCACTGGCCCCAATCCTCACAACACAGACAGGCTTTTCCACTTTGAGCACGCCTGGATGTTCCTTTCTCTTGGTGGCCGTGCAGTGCTCCCTTGTTAGGGCCCGAGCACTGAAGGTGCGTAGGACCCTATTGTTGTTGCTCCGTTTACGTATTATTATTATTAGGGCCCGAGCACCGAAGGTGCGTAGGACCCAATTGTTGTTGCTCCGTTTCCGTATTATTCTTGTTCACACACGCTCGGGCAATTTTGAGCATGTTCCCATGCTTCAAAACGAATGTAACTTTGCACAGACATCACAAAGTGCGGCCAGTACGACCACAGAAAGACCCGGCCCCCGATGGGGCCCAGGAGCTCGCTAGTGTCCCCTAACGCAATTTAAGCCGGGGCTGGCATACCGTTTAAGATAGCCGCACGAAATTTGGTATGGATGTGTATCTCAGTAAGACGACCAAAAAAGTCCATAGAAAGGTAGGGCCATGCCCAACAGGAAGTGAGATAATTGGGTTTTTGTGTGATTTGACATACAATGGAATTTGAAATACTCCTCCTGAACCGTAACTCAGATGGGTGTAATTTTTGGTGTACATGAGCTCAAGACCATGGAGATGTTAAATTGCGAAGGAATTTCAAACGTGATGTAATATGACGACATGGCGGATTCATAAAGTTAGGTATTTAATTAAATGTACCCAAATAAACAGGAAATGGGTCACAAATCCATTTGGCAGTAGTTCTCTGGACTAAAGCTTCAAAGGGATTACCCTTTGAAGCTTTAGTCCAGAGAACTACCAACATTTTTATGCATTTTTATGCCCCCATGTGGGAGGCAAGAGAACTGTCAGAAAATATTCAGAAATTGAGCGCTTTAACACAAAGAGGATCGTGGGTGGCATACCATTTCAGCCAGACACACGGAAGTTGGTATGGGGGTGTTTCTCACTAAGATTAACAAAATTGTAATTACAATGTCATGGCCACGCCCAACAGGAAGTGAGATAAGAAGACTTGTATTGCGATTTTGTGTGATATGACATACAATGGATTTTAAAACACTTCTACACCGTACATCAGATGGGCGTAAATTTTGGTGTACATGAGCTCAAGACATTGGAGATGTTAAATTGCGAAGGGATTTTTGATATCTTGTAAGATGACAAAATGGCGGCCTGATGAATTTTTCTACCATTTGAAAGTGCCAAATTCAATAGGTGTGTCACCACTTCATTTAGCAGGGGTTTAAAAGCCTGGAACCCCATAGGCTTTGTATATTGTGACTATGAACATTTTCAAGCAAATTAAATGGTAGTTTGGCATAGCGCCACCATATGGTAGGCAAGTGAACTGCAAGAAAATACAGTAGCTTAGCCCCTAAACGCAAAGTGGGTCATGGTGAGCATACCACTTGAGCCAACCACACGAAATTTGGTATAGCCTTGTATATGACGAAGAGAAACATTTTTATGCAAATGAACTGCCCGTATGTCATAGCGCCACCATGTGGTAGACAAGGGAACTGTAATAAAATGCACTGAAGCTGCTACTAGGGCTGGGCGATTAATCGAGATTTGCGATATCTCGAGATGTTTTATGAAATCGAGAAAGATTTTGGCATATCGAAAAACTCGAGATGAATAAGCCACTCTGCTTATTTTCCTTAACTGTGTTGTGGAGCTGTCCGCCCCGCCTCCTTCTTGCGTTTGTGTTTCACTGCGTCTCGTGTTTCCCCCTCCCCCCTCCCTCCCCGTACGCACACTGCGTGTGTTTGTTGATAACTCATTTTCAACATGGCGGCGCCCACAGAAGCACGAGAGAATTCATACCAAAGAAAAGAACAAACGGCTCCATTATATGGCGGTATTTTGCCATATAAAATATATAAAATATTATAAAAACGTCCGATGAGGAGCAGAAAGAGGCATTTTGCAGAGAATGCAAGAAACTGGTGCCATCAAAATCATCTAGGGCAAACCCACCACCACTTCTTCTAAGACACAACAAACAACGCTCCATACATCTTTACCCCGGTGTCTACCATATGGAAAAACAAGTGCAAGGTGGGTCAGCATTACGGAGTTTATTGCCTTTCATATCGCAAAAGACATGACGCCCATAGCGGTTGTTGAGCGACCGGGCTTCATACGAATGCTAAAAACGCTTGACCCTAGATACAATCTACCTAGTCGCCACTTTCTTGTCAGTGCGGTACAGAGCAAGGCTGCATTTGGCGATCGGTGAGTTTTAATCTCTCTCTCTGTGTGTGGATGGGTGTTGCCAGTGAGTGAAATATTTGGGTGGGTCGGGTATGTGGCGTTGATTCTAAAGCACACTTGCGTTTTAATGGTTGCAATAAATTAATATAGTATTTCTAGAAAAAAAAATGATGCAGAATAATGTGCTAAGTTAAAGCAAATACACACACAAATATAAAATGTACTACAGTCACAAAACACAAGAATTCATGGATTGAGGCTCTATTAATCTATATTTAAAAACAATTAATTTAATATGTGCTTTTTCACTTGGCTACGAAATGAGGGATTTTTTTGTCTTTTATCTTAAATGTTAAAGAAGCACTTCATAAGAACTGTCTACCCTCAGGTTTTATGTTTACAATTAAAATAAGGCAATATACTACTTCCTTGGTTTGGTAATGTTAAAAATGGTGCACTAGCACTTTGTTACTAGTACCTGTCTACCTTTAGGCACTTGGCTGCCTGTTTGCACTTCAATAAAAAAAAATCCTTGCTGAATTTGGCGCGTTTGTTTTTTTCCCCCTGCATAGATATCGAGATATATATCGTATATCGAGATATAGCAAAAACATATAGAGATAATTTTTTTTTCTCCATATCGCCCAGCCCTAGCTGCTACTGTGTTTTAGATTGACATGACATCTTGTGCGGCTGAAAATACTTTGTATTGCTGGCATGGAGCTTGGAGCCCGACAACGCCGCTTGCAGCTTTAATTAAACTTTCCTCTTGCTCACATGACTCCAGCTGACCCAATACTACATCATCATTAGCAGCCGAGGCCCTTGTCCTGTTGGATACGATCTTAGGACACTAACTGAAAGTGATGCAAAAGTTCAATCCAGCGCACCAGGCAGTGTTGTTTTAATTTTGTCTCCAGGGGATGAGAAACAAGTCCTGGTTGGAGTGTGTAATATCAAGTCTTGTTGTATCATTTTATATCAACTCTGTCAATTGTATATGAGTTGAAATGTATAATTTGCTTCGAATTTTCCACAGTATGGCTCCAGGAGGGTTTTCAAGATCTTTAGAAACAAAAATGCCTGAAATTTAATAAATGCAACATAGTGCACCTTTAAATTATGTATTATATATCAGTTTAGAGGACCTTAAAATCCATCCATCCATTTTCTTCTGCTTATCCGGGGCTGGGTCACGGGAGCAACAGTCTAAGCAGGGACTCCCAGACTTCCTTCACCCCGCACACTTCCTCCAGCTCCTCCGGGGGTATCCCAAGGCGTTCCTGGCCAGCAGAGAGACATAGTCCCTCCAGCTGGGTCTTCCCCAGGACCTCCTTCCAGTAGGACATGCCTGAAACACCTCCCGAGGGAGACATCCAGGAGGCATCCAGAACAGATGCTCGAGCCTCAGCTGGCTCCTCTTGACGTGGAGGAGCAGTGGCTCTACTTCAAGCTCCTCCCGTGTAACTGAGCTCCTCACCCAATCTCTAAGGAAACTCCCATCCACTCTGCCGAGGAACCTAATTTCAGCCGCTTGTGTCTGCGATCTTGTCCTTTTGGTCATTACCCAAAGCTCATGACCATAGGTGAGGGTAGGAACGTATATTGACCGTTAAATCGAGAGCTTTGCCTTTCGGCTCAGCTCCCTCTTCACCACAACGGCCTGATACAGCGACCACATCACTGATGATGCTGCACCGGTCCGCCTGTCAATCTCACGCTCCATCCTCCCCTCACTCGTGAACAAGACCCCGAGAACTCCTCCACTTGAGGCAGGGATTCTCCACCCACCTGGAGGGCAAGCCATCGTTTTCCAGTCAAGAACCATAGCTTCGGATTTGGAGGAGGTGATCCTCATCCCAGCCGCTTCACACTAGGCTGCAAACTGCCCCAGTGCATGCTGGAAGTCCTGGTCTGATGAAGCCATCAGGACATCATTATCTGTAAACACCTGAGATGAGATCCTGTGATCCCCAAACCCCCTCCGGCCTCTTGCCTGGTTTACACCAGACCATATCACAAGTGAGATATGGTCTGGAAGCCACCTTCGAAATATCTCGTACCGGAGGTGTGGTTTACGATCGCCAACGGCCGTTTATTGGGGCGTTACGAATGTCTATCATTTGGCGTATACGTAGCCCATAGCCAATCATGTCAGTTGTCAGTTCAAACTACAAGCTTACGTTTGTCACGTAGTACGCGTCACCGTCTTGCCACCCCTCCCCGCTCTCTGATTGGCTCCCAGAATCGGGAGAGCTCGCTTGCCATGGTTACCAGGCTGTCTTTCAGATCAGAACGAACGAAAGCAGCCTGGGATTTCCCAGGTTATCTCGGTCTGTGCCTAGAAATTCTGTGCATAAATACAATGAACAGAACCAGTGAAAAAAGGCAGCCCTGGTGGAGTCCAGCATGCACCAGAAACAGATCTGACTTGCTACCAGTACATTAAAACAATTTAGCAAATAATGGATATCGTTTTAATAATGAAATAATGTTGTTTCATTTTCCTTAGAACCAATAAAGCCTAATTTATCTTATCTAGTCTAAACTGTTCATGAAATGATATGGTCATTGGTGCCTTGCACAAACCCAAATCTTAATAGGAACTTTGGCAGTGTGCCTCATTGTGAGTTAATATTCAACAGAACATAAAACAGAAGAATGACCCTTTTAGCTACAGTTTTATCTCACATTATCTTATTCAACAAATGACAGCAAGCTTAATAAACAGAACATGCAGGTACACATGTTCACATTGCACTTTTATTGTGGTTTGCTGACTAAACTCTTTTAGAAATGCTTTGACCAAGCAGACTCCTCCTTAACCTTTCTTCCGTGTTGTCCTGAGAAGTCATTAGTAGTGAATGATTTATTTGTTAGCCGGTGCTGGTGTCTCCTCTTCCTCCTCTGTCTCCTGTGTCCCATTGCTGTCTATTCTTGTTCATTGGAGCAGTGTACAGTCAGTTAATTGAAAACATCTTTGTGTCATTACACTCCATGCTTCAGAATACATCAAAATGATCAAAATGTCTTGGAAATTCCACTATTTATCCATGTTGTGGTTCGTAGTTAAGGTAATCTTTCTCCATAGTAACAGTTTGGCCCACATCCCATCTGTTTTGTTTCCCACTTTAAACCCATATGTGTTTTTTATAGAGTGGAGACATGGCATTTGGCTTTCCTCGGACACTTAAACGTTGTAGTAAAAGTTGATGATCCAGCAGAAACCACAGCCTAGGTGTGCAGACTACTTTTGAATAGCGGTTTGTTAACAAGTCACCATCAAGCTGTCAGTGGAGTTTTCGTGAAATTAATCCCAGAAGACAAACACAAGCAGTTTTCTGTACATGAGAGCCCTGGGAAATCAAGGCGTGTTGTTGGATGGTGAATACGAGGCCTATTATGTCTGACCATAATCTCTCTGTACTCTGTATTTGTGTTTTATTCAGCTGGTGTGAAGCAAACATGGTCTCACTCTTGGTATACTCTGGGATTCACATTAACTTTAATTTAATTTAATTAGTTGGTAATTTCACTTTAAGTTACTTTTTCCTTAAGTAACACTGGCAATGTTTTGTTGTCTTTTGGAAGCAATTGCTTATCATTTGCAATCAATTAATTTTTCTTTTGTAAAAGGGGACTTGTGATTGTACATTCTGGCTGTATTATAATACCAATGTTTAGTGGTTTGACCAAGATTGAAATGGCCATTGGACATTGTGCCAGGACTAGAAAGTTCCTGGTCTGCTGTGGTGAGGGACAGTCCAGCATTGTGCCAGGTCAGATTTGTATGTGAGTTTGGACAGGATCTGTGGAGTGTCTTATTGTAAAACTAAGATCATGTTGGTTTGGGTGGAGGTGTGGCACATTGACGCAGCTGTGGATACTTCTGATTCTGAAAATATGTGTATTCAGAGAACTCTAGGCTTTGTTTGGGTTTGTCCACTCTCCACCGAAATGTGCTCCAACACACACACACATATGCACACGCACACAGAAAAATGCTCTCCGTCTGCCAATAAACTCCTCTGTGCTGAAAGAAACCAATGCTTTAGAATTACTACGGAACGTTTAAATTACAGGAATTCAACTTGTGACTCTTGGCTCATTTTTCTTCAGTCAAGTCATAGTTTATCAAAACATTACCTGTTCAATCTTGAGAAAAAAATTATTACAAAACAACCATAAAATGCTTAAAGAATGTAAAGGTCACTCCTTGAGCACTTACAATACACTATATATTTCTTTATTGTACCACACATTTGATTCAGGAAATAACCTTTAATGTTGATCAACAAATATGGGTTATTTAAATGACTAACAGAGCATGATTGCAGGTCTCACATGGTGCCTGGCATTATAAGATCATGTTACCAAATGTAATTAAGCTATAGAACAAAGAACGTTTGTGCCCTATTGGAACTAAGATTGAAACTTTTATTTATTTTATTTATTCAGTATTTTAGTAAACTGAGAACACCATCTCATTTATACTGACAACCTGGCGAAGATGCAGCAGAAAACCGCACAAGCAGAATACACTCACACATCAATAATATGAAAGAGTGAATCGTAATATCATAATATGAAAGAGTGAATTGTAACATGACACAGTGAAATATTTGCGTATTAAAGATATAAAGTCTGTTATAAGTGGTTCCAGTCACTTGCTGCAAAGAACTGAAATGAGAGGAGTGGCCAAAAGCTGTAGTAGTAGGATGGGGTTTTACCAATAAAAGACTTGTAAATGAACAATAACCAGTTGGTTGGAGAACCAACCTGTCCCATGGCATCAGGAAAGCTAAGCACAAATACACACAGAAAATTTTAACATTTTAAAGACAGCAGGGACACACAGAGTCTGTGGCAGGACATCCAGAACATCACGGACTACAAACCCTCGCCACAGACCTGTGACGGCAACATCACCCTGTCCAATAACCTCAATAGCTTCTTTGCACGGTTTGAGGCACAAAACGACACCCGGCCACAGAAAACTCTACCACTTCCCCACGACCAGCCCCTGTGTGTGTCTGCAGCCAGCGTGAAGAGAACACTCTCCAGGATCAACACCCGCAAGGCTGCAGGCTCGGACAACATCCCCGGTCGTGTGTTGAAGGACTGTGCATAGGAGCTCAAGGATGTCTTCACCGACATCTTTAATACTTCTCTGAACCAGGCTGTCGTTCCCTCCTGCTTCAAAACCACCACCATCGTTCCTGTGCCAAAGAAGTCCACTTCAGCCACCTTTAAAGGGACAGTGTGTAAGATTTTTACCCGTTAATTACAGAAATTGAAGATACCCATTCAAAAATAGTGTTTTCCAAGCCTTTTCACTTCCATCATGAAATCAAAGTATTCTGTTGGACTTAGATATACAGTACCTGCATAAAAGGAGTGCTTTGTGACATATTACTGGGACTGGGAGTGCTGAATCTAGACACTTTGTGACATATTTAATCTTTTTTATATAAGTATATTGCATAAGTGTTGGTGCTGAACATCAAATGTTTGTTTTATTTTATTTATTATTTTATTATATGCTCTAGTACAATGCATGATTGAGGAAAAATGACATGTTGTCACCCATGAAACATCTTGGAATCAAAAACAACTGTTGTTGTGGTGGTGGCTATTTTTAGAAAGGATGTGCTTTTGATGTCTGCTGAGGACTGTATGATTATTTGTGTATGAACAAAATGACACTTTGTGACAACCCCTGTAACATTATCTTTCTTGGTCCTGCTTGGAATCAATAAAAAAATATATTGACTCCAAGCAGGACCAAGACAGAGCTGTATGATTATTTGTGTATGAACAAAATGAGACTTTTTAACAACCCCTGTAACATTATCTGTCTTGGTCCTGCTTGGAATCAATAAAAAGTTTTATTAAACTATTGTTGTTGTTTTAGTTACTTTTAGAAATGGCATGTTTGATACCAGGTGAGGTCCCTATGACGGGAGATTGATTTATGGTAATCTAAATGTTTTCATTTTCCACCAGCCATTTTAAAATTTTGCCACTGTATTTGCCAAAGGTTATAATCAGCTGACCCAGTTGGGGTTGCTGTGATCAGCAGCTGGCATTTCCTTTTAGCTGAAGGCAAAAATAAGAAAAAAGTTGCAGTGCTGTGCATTAGGTTATCATGCCTGGACAGTAGTAAACACAAGATGTGCATGCATCTGTGACTCCAGCCATTATCTTCTTCATAAGCTTGGGGTCTTTCAGCCTGATGTTGATCTGTGCGGGCGTAGGTGTCCTGGCCTCCTTGCTTGCCTTCAGGATGCACTGTTGCCTGTCTTTGGGCACATTTGGGTCCAGAATGCACAGAACAGGCATCAAAGGATCCATTCTCTTCTGGGAAGACAAAGACTGTAAGGTCACTTCAATGTTTGGATAGAAATCCCTCCATGCCCCAGGATTATATTATAACTATACTACTATATCATAATAACTTATGATAAACACGTGTATTATATATTATTATATATATTATAACATATTATGATTATTATAACTATAATACTATATCATAAGCTGTATTATTACTCCCAGACTAGGAATGCAAATTATCGATTAATTCATTAATTGATAGTTGATTGACCTTATCGATCGATTAACGATTAACTGATAAGCGACGTTTTTCACCTGAGTTTTAGTGTTTCAATAGGATCTTTAAGAATATAAGCTATAGTATACATAAACACTGAGTCATAAATATATCATAGTATTATATTGTATATTCCTCAATTAATTATTCCTTAGTAAAAAGCAGACAAATGTATTGACGCTGAATAACAAAATACAGTAATCCCTCACTCTATCGCGGTTCGCAGATTTGTTATTTTATTTTTTTCAATTTTTTTTAATAGTGTAACATTGTGTTCTGTCGCCGGGGGGAACGCTAGACGGTCCCGAGCCGCGATTGGCCGGGAAGGATAGACGGGATAGACGAGGGGATGCTCCCATTGGACGAGCGTCTAAGGTCTACGTTGCGCGATTGCACTTCCTAGTGGTCGGGTTCTGTGGACAGCGAACACTGCCTCACTGGCAAAGAGGGCTCAGAAGCGCCTCTAAGCGTCATGATGGGTGGAGCCCCCCCACCCATCATGACCACCTTCTACCAAGGCAGGAAATCCTGTGTGTGCAACCTGTACATATATTTTTTGACAATAAAGCTGACTTTGAACTTTGAAGTAACGTGTTAAACATGCATATATTTAAATTATTGACTGTACTGAGCACCAGTCTCTGGCCCTCGATTGGCCCTTTGCTTTGTCTGTGTTTAGATATGTGGCCCTTGATGAAAAAAGTTTGGACAGCCCTGTCTTAGATAGTCTTTGTATGTTGAACACACATGAATTGACAATAAAGCTGACTTTGAACTTTGAATATTGATCTTTAATGTGGAGAGAGGTAAAATGCATGTAAATTGTAATGGGACAGTTCATAATGTTTAATACAATGTCTCCTTTTGTCTTTGAACAGATTGCCCTGTTTCTGAGACAGGACTGTGCTATGATGTCCTAACTCCAGTGTCTCCTGTCCCTCCCTTGTGTCTCCTGTCCTTGGTGGGACAGTCCCAGAGTGTGCCCTCTGTTCGAGATGAGCAGCCCTCAGCAGCATCACCATGGCAGCACAGGCTCGGAGCGGGACCTGCACTCAGCCGCCTCCTCCGTCAGCTTGTCTGTCCGAAAGACGCCCAAAAAACGCCGCTTTTCTCTGCAGTCGTTATTTGGGCGCCGCTGCCGAACAGACACCAAACGCAGGTCAAAGACTCAATCTTCTGAAGGTGTCCCGGGACAAGAGAACGTCCAATCAGAGGCCTTCCAGGACAAAACCTCTGCCCACTCCGCCTTGGGCCTCGCCTCCACCTCCTCTGTATCAGGCTCTTCATCCGACCTCCTCGAATGTCCACTGTGCTTACTACGCCACTCTCGGGATCGTTTTCCAGACATCATGACGTGCCATCACCGCTCCTGCGCCGACTGTTTACGGCAGTACCTCCGCATCGAGATCTCAGAATCCAGAGTCAACATCAGCTGCCCCGAGTGCTCCGAGCGCTTCAACCCCCATGACATCCAGATGATCCTGGGAGACCGCGCCCTCATGGAGAAGTACGAGGAGTTCATGCTGCGCAGGTGGCTGGTGGCGGAGCCCGACTGTCGCTGGTGCCCTGCCCCAGACTGTGGGTAAGTGGGTTAGTTTTGCATAAATAGTACACAATGGTATTTATCTGTATGAAAGAGAAAATTGTAAATTAACCCCACCCAAGGTTCAGAAAAAGAAATGGATAAATAAAAATAAACAAGTAAATAAAAATACAAAATCAGACAGGATCTAGCATAGTCTTCATTTACAAGTAATTCATTTTTTATTGGTAATATAGATATAGATTTGTTTTTTTGTTTTTTTTATACAGAATACAATTGAATCAAAGGGTCACTCTGAGAAGTTGAGTCCAATATTATATCCCCTTCTGTTTTACCTCATGTCCAATAACTCCAAGTAGATTCACAATCAAGCTCATGTTTACTCCCCAGAGATGCACGTGATGTGTCATTACTTTTTGTGATGCATTAATGGCCCATCCCAAAAATATGCCCAAACCCTTCTCATCAAATAAATCTGCAACTCTGAATCTGGCTTCTATTTTCTCACGGCCAGAGTTATAAATATAGTTAGCAGTTTTGTCTGTTATTAAATGATGTCACTCTTTTGTCATCTGGACTTCTTACATTCATAGCTGAAACTATGCTTGAATGGTTGGACATAGTTGTCATTCTGGCTGCTCTGGTTTAAATATATCTGACAGTGCAGTGTTGGGGCCCTTCTGTGAGTTCGAGGCTGTACAAATTCCACAGTTTGCTCCTAGGGGCCCTAGTCATATTTACTCGATGGGTCACCCTCATTCATTTTATAACCCAAACACTTCCACTGCACGTTGTGCCTATAGTTTAGTCACTGATAATGGCTTTAGCCCTGAATCCATCTTAGCCCTGTTGCTGCGGCCCTTGTGACCCTGCTTCTGAATAATGGGCCTTTTCATAAATGCAACTCGCCTCTTGTCCTGGATTCCCAAACACTTGCTCATGGCCGTGTTCATGAGCGCTTTTCTGTAGAATAGTTTTTAAACAGATGCTCAGGAGGTAAACTCAAATCCACAGATCTTTCTCGAAGAGTATAAAACTCTCACTTAGGCCTGCCATAATAATTTCTGATTTAGTATATTATAGAAACGGCAATATTTTAGGGGCTCTGGCTTAGGTATCCATCGTATTTATAGTATCGTTTTAGTTATTTTTAGTCATTAGTATTATCAGTAGTTGTACTATCCTGCTTTAGGATTGATGTGTATTTTTTTTGTTTTGTTTTGGTAGGCCTCCTCTCATTGATGGTGGTCAACAGTGTATTTCAAAGGCCAACAAATATGCCTAATAACCTTTGATAACTTAATGTGTTTGTGTTGTCAGGATAAGCATACATGAACTTGAGCTTCTAGGAAATAAACCCATACCAGATGGGGATTTCATTATCACAACAATAAAAAAAACAAACTGTTTTATATTGCCATTTTCAACACATCTCCATTCTAAAACTATCCAGGAAAGATCAAATAGATACTAGTTCAAATGAGTATCTAGTTTTTAGTTCCAGTTCATTGAATAATATCTAGATATTTGCTATAAACTGGAACTTATTTGTTAATTAGACCTGTATAGCATGGGGCCCTAAGAAGTTTCAGTCATGGACTATAGTATTAGATATAGTTGTTGTGATGTATGTGCACAAATGTGCACAGAGGCACAGGTCCCTGTGTCTTCCTGGTGATCAGATGATGTTCTCATGCCTTTCAGTTTAAACTCTTATCTGGTTGTAGCTCACTTGACTTGAGTCTCTGTCTTGAGTCTCTGTCTTTTTATTAGTCCTTAGTTTGCACATGCTCTCCTTATGTGAGAACCATCACTGCTGGATTTGTACATTCACTGTTTTTCAGCTCTATTCCCTTTTATACAGAGGTTTTGCTTTACTAATTGGCTGTTTTAACACATTTGCAGTTTGTGTGCATTTTAAAATAGAGTAACCACAAATATCTCAGGCCTCTACACTATATAATTATGTATATATTTTTACCATTTTAAATTTAAGCGTCATGCGTGACAGATTTAACTGCCGACACAGGTTGGTTTCTTTGAGGCAATAATTACTTCTGGGTGTTAAGTTTGTGCTACACACTAAAGTGAGCCTCTGTCATGCTATGTAGTTTAGAAAAAAATGCTTTTAAATTGATCAGTGTAGAAACAGACCACGTGCTGTAGTGTGACAGGCTGAACCTATTGGGCCAGTATTGAACAGCTGTGTAAAATGCTCTCGACTGGAAAAAGGTGGCTTGCTCTCTCCGGGTGGGTGGAGAGTCCTTGCCTCAAGTGGAGGAATTCAAGTATCTCGGGGTCTTGTTCACGAGTGAAGGGAGGATGGAGCGTGAGATTGACAGGCGGATAGGTGCAGCGTCGGCAGTGATGCGGTCGCTGTACTGGACCGTTGTGGTGAAGAGGGAGCCGAGCCAAAAGGCAAAGCTCTCAAATTACCGGTCAGTCTACATTCCTACCCTCACCCAAAGCTATTGACCATAGGGTCAATAGCTTTGGGTAATGACCGAAAGGACAAGATTGCGGATACAAGCGGCCGAAATGAGTTTCTTGTTCCTCGTTAAGAGCTGGAGGAAGTGTCGGGGGTGAAGGAAGTCTGAGAGTCCCTGCTTAGACTGTTGCACCTGCGACCCGGCCTTGGATAAGTGGAAGAAAATTGATGGATAGATGAACAGCTGTGTAAAATGCTTCAGGAAGTCATCTAAATTTCTTCTTCTCTGGGCCTCTTAAACTCAGAGAATGGTCTATTGTGGTGAACTTACTGTCATGTCTATGTGCACTTCTATCTCTTTTACGTATTTCTCTAAATGTTCTCTGTTCTGACCTGCCTTAGGACAACTGATGTAAAGTATCTATTGTGCTAATTTATGTTGATTAATATGCATTGCCCTAATTTAAATTAAAAATAAAATAAAATTAATAATAATAATAATAATAATAATAATAACAATAATAATAATAACAATAATAATAATAATAACAATAATAATAATAACAATAATAATAATTGGCCTGCTGACCCTGGATGGTACACTTTTGCCTTCACTTCCAAATTAAAACTTTGTCTGCACTTGTTCTACAGATATGCCGTGATTGCATTTGGATGTGCCAGTTGTCCTAAAATTACCTGTGGACGTGATGGCTGTGGGACAGAGTTCTGTTACCACTGCAAACAACTGTGGCACCCCAACCAGACGTGCGACACCGCCCGCCAGCAGAGGGCGCAACACCTACGGCTTCGCAGCTTCAGGTCCTCCTCTCTCAGCCACAGCCAGGAGAGCGGTGCTGCAGGTGACCAACTGTTTTCAAGCTAACAACTTATATCCTGACCAGATGTAGTCATTTGACTTATTGATTGGTGGCATTTTGTACAGTGTCCCAGTAACCTCCAACAATGCACTAAAGCAGGGGTGTCCAAACTTTTTTCATCAAGGGCCACATATCTAAACGCAAACGAAGCAGAGGGCCGATCGAGGGCCATAGACTGGTGCTCAGTACAGTCAGTAATTGAAATATATGCATGTTTAACACGTTAGAATGAGCTTCAGTCCTTTATTCATGCTAAGATCCTCAAAATCACACAATAAATATTAAATATTGTCTTATCGAGATAGATTAAAAAAAACTTGCAGTTAAAGTTCTACTCAAGGTAATTTGGGCCAATTCACCTGGAAGCCTGAGGGCCAAGAAAAATTTGTCTGAGGGCAGCATTTGGCACATAGGCCATAGTTTGGACATGCCTGCACTAAAGGATAGGGCATTTGATAAACTTTTACATTGTGGAAAAGTGGAAGAAGATGGATGGATAAACTTGCGTGATTAGATGACATTAGCTCAAGCAGCAGGTTTGATTGGGAGCAGTTTTAAATAATCAATAGATCTGGTATACAGGTTTGTACAACTACAGTAATATCCCAAGTCTCACATTTGAGCTATGAATAATAACTGTGAATAAAATCTGTGTGTAGGCGATGACATCAAGCCGTGCCCTCGCTGTGCGGCCTACATCATCAAGATGAACGACGGCAGCTGTAATCACATGACGTGTGCTGTGTGTGGATGTGAGTTCTGCTGGCTTTGCATGAAGGAGATCTCTGACCTGCACTACCTCAGGTACAACCAGCCACAACACAATGCGCACACAAGGAAGATTTTGCGGTGCTATAAATATTGTGCCTAATCTTTCCTCCTGCAGTCCGTCGGGGTGCACGTTTTGGGGAAAAAAGCCGTGGAGTAGGAAAAAGAAGATCCTGTGGCAGCTTGGGACGCTGGTGGGAGCTCCAGTCGGGATTGCACTGATCGCCGGCATTGCCATTCCGGCCATGATCATTGGCATTCCAGTTTATGTGGGGAGAAAGGTGAGAGGCGTTCACTGAAAACTAAAAAGACAAACATGGTTTTACTGTAATAAAGTAAAGAATATGATCATGAAGACAAGTATCAATAATCAAAATGTAACACTGATCCGTGCAAAATAAGAATGTAGGGTCCGTTTCATTGGACAAGACGGTGTTCTCTGATGACACGTTTTAATCTGGCAGGAGAAAATTAACATGTGATATTCATTCCAGTCATCTCTGATCAGTTAATGCAGACTGTTTTCATGCTGTGGGCATACTTGAGTAGAAATAAAAATGAATACACATAAGCATTGGTCCAGTTTTCAAATATTGTGGTTAGTAAAGTATATAACTTAGTAAAGTATATAACCAGTATATAAGCCATGTTTCCCTCTCCAGATTCATAATCGCTATGAGGGTAAAGACATCTCCAAACACAAGAGGAACCTGGTCATCGCTGGTGGTGTCACTTTGTCTGTCATTGTGTCACCTGTGGTTGCCGCAGTCACCGTGGGTAAGAACATCACATTTATACTCATTTACTCTCATTTTCCCTTTTACCTAATCCTCTTTCAGTTTCATCTGTGAATAAGCAGAGTTCTGTTCTGTGTTTATTTTCAGGCATTGGAGTCCCCATCATGCTGGCATACGTCTATGGGGTGGTCCCAATCTCTTTGTGCCGCAGCGGAGGATGTGGAGTGTCTGCCGGAAACGGGAAGGGAGTCCGAATCGAGTTTGACGACGAAAATGACAACATGGGAAGTGGTGCAGCAGCAGCAGGTAACTGTTTTATTTTATTTGGGAAATTAAAGGGACAGTGTGTAGGATTCGTGGCGCATAGGTGGTTACTAGCTATTCCACTTCCTCTTTTGGCTATGGCAGACCTCGAGGGTCACCCGGACGCGACGTACCGCCGACATCGCGCGTGCCCGCGCACGAACCGCGCACCGCTGTACATAAACCGCGGTCCCCCGTTCACTTTTTTTTTTTCTTTTCGCATGAAAACACACAATCCCGATCATGATTCATGACAATCTACACATCAAATGAAACCTTACAGTCTCCTCTTTTTGACTATGCAATTCATTTCCCTGCAAAACAATCACTCCCCGAGCACATGGGGCTTTTATACAGAAAAGCACAAAACTTAGCTTACTTAGCTTACCTTTGAAGGCTTTGCACAGGTCAAACTCTGTATTTCATCATAAACTTGGTCTCAATCTGTCCATAAGGATCCAGCGAATAAAATCCAGTAAAACAATTTAGTCCAAAATACGTGTTATATCCATTACGATGTGTGATCCGGCAGCATGCTCCCCCTCCCCCCCTCCCCTTCCCCTTCTCTCCTTCGCTCCTGGCTGCATATGGGAGCAGAGGACCGAAGGAGAGAAGGGGAAGGGGAGGGGGGAAGGGGGGAGCCATATGCAGCGCGGCTAAGCAGCTGTTAGCAGGAGCCGAGGCGAAGGATGAGCCCAAATGTCCTTCTGCGGCTCTCGTATTCAAAATGGCTGCCTCTATATGGGGAAGATCCCCCTTTTATGTGACTATATCTAAGTCCAAAAGAATACTTTGATTTCATGATGGAAGTGAAAAGGCTTGGAAAACAATGTATTTTTGAATGGGTATCTTCAATTTCAGTAATTAACAGGTAAAAATCTTACACACTGTCCCTTTAAAGCTTACACAAATCTGTTTTCTCCTACTTTATGTATCTCCCTGATGCACATCTTATACAGACCTGGGTTGGCACTAATTGGGCTGATAATGGAAATCTGGACTACAAATTAAAAGGCGCACTGGCACAATTCTGATTTCTTTAATACCATGTGTAACGCACTAGGGGCTAGTTAGGAACTGACTGCAAGGTGTTTGACCAGAAGTAAGTATGGCAAGGAGCGTGAATAAACACAATAACATCACAAAGTTAATTTTTGGATCCAATTAATACAAGACAATAGAAAATGCAACAAACACAAAAAACAGACATAATATGTGTGTGTGTGTATATATATATGTATATATATACACATATATATATATATACACATATATACACACACACACACACACACACACACACACACACACACACACACACACACACATACATACTCGACAAAAATATAAACGCAACACTTTTGTTTTTGCAAAAAGTGTCCAAAAAAGATCCAAAATTCACTCCAGATACACAACACTACCATTTCTCTCAAACATTGTTCACAAATCTGTCCAAATGTGTGACAGCGAGCACCTCTGCCCCGCCGAGGCAATCCACCCCACCTCACAGGTGCGCCACATCAAGATGCCGATCCGACATCATGACCAGTGCACAGGTGTGCCCCAGACTGCCCACAATAAAAGGCCACCCCGAAATGTGCTTTTTTTTTTTTGCTTTATTGGGGGTCTGGGGACTCAAAACCAGTCAGTATATGGTGTGACCACCATTTGCCTCATGCAGTGCAACACATCTTCTTCGCATAGAGTTTATCAGATTGTCAATTGTGGCCTGTGGAATGTTGGTCCACTCCTCTTCAATGGCTGTGCGAAGTTGCTGGATATTAGTGGGAGCCGGTACACGCTGTCGTATACGCCGGTGAAGCACATCCCAAACATGCTCAATGGGTGACATGTCCGGTGAGTATGCTGGCCATGCAAGAACTGGGACATTTTCAGCTTCCAAGAATTGTGTACAGATCCTTGCAACATGGGGCCGTGCATTATCTTGCTGAAACATGAGGTGATGTTCATGGATGTATGGCACAACAATGGGCCTCAGGATCTCATCACGGTATCTCTGTGCATTCAAAATGCCATCAATAAAATGCACCTGTGTTCTTCGTCCATAACAGCCTTTGAAGAGGAGTGGACCAACATTCCACAGGCCACAATTGACAATCTGATAAACTCTATGTGAAGAAGATGTGTTGCACTGCATGAGGCAAATGGTGGTCACACCAGATACTGAGTCTCCAGACCCCCAATAAAGCAAAAAAAAAATAAAAAAAAATGCACATTTCGGGGTGGCCTTTTATTGTGGGCAGTCTGGGGCGCACCTGTGCACTGGTCATGATGTCGGATCGGCATCTTGATGTGGCGCACCTGTGAGGTGGGGTGGATTGTCTCGGTGGGGCAGAGGTGCTCCCTGTCACACATTTGGACAGATTTGTGAACAATGTTTGAGAGAAATGGTAGTGTTGTGTATCTGGAGTGAATTTTGGATCTTTGGGTCCATCACAGGAAAAATGGGAGCAAAAACAAAAGTGTTGCGTTTATATTTTTGTTGAGTGTGTGTATATATATATATAACGATTAATAAAATATAGCTGCAAGCAGCAATGTGGGGACAAGCAGTGACCCAGCCTAATTTGATGACTTGCGTTATTGAAAATCGGACTTACGGTTACAAGCAGAAATGGCGGACATTCTATTCCGGCGGACATGACGTCATGGGGTGCCTTTGATTCGACTTGGCCCAAGGATCCCAGCGATACCAAGTTTTTGAAAATCTGACTAACGGTTCAAAAGTTACAAGCAGAAATGTCCCTCAAATTTTGACCTGTTGGTGGCGCTAGAGGGTTTGAGCTGGGGCCTTGTAATTTTTTGTGAGGAATTCTGGGAAGGACGCGAACATCTGTGAAAAGTTTGAAAATAATCCTATGAAGGGTTCTTGAGATATGAGCTCACTTCGGCTAGATCAAAGATCTAATCAATTAAGAGCAGGGCGTTGCCTAGCAACGTGCGTGAAAGGTCAGTATCGGGTGCATAGAATTGACCTGTTGACCTGCTGGTGGCGCTATAGGGTTGGGGGTGGGGGCCTATAAATTGCTGTGGGTAATGAGGAGACTGGCTGGAATGTGCATGCAAAATTTCACAACTTTTTACCAGACGGTTCTAGGGGTTGCCATAGACTCCCATGGTGAAAGGAATAAAGAATAATAATAACAATCAGGAGACCAGAACATCAAAGGAAAGATCAAAGGGTTGCTAGGCAACTTCACTACGCAACGCAAAGCAAACACAATTTTTAAAAAAATATTTTATTATTGCAAGGTGCACAATAATACACACTTCAGGTACATAATAATACATATTTTAACACCACAATAACATTCACAGAGCACTCAGAAGACACATCGGGGGATGTGGACACGGGAATAAACACCACTGGGCACAAGGGCTAAGAGATCTAAGCATCTTCGGTGCTTTGCCCCATAATAATAATAATAATAATAGCTGCAAGCAGCAGTGTAAGGCCAAGCACCGAAGGTGCATGTAGGCCTCAGCATGTAGGCCGCATGCAGGGTCTAACACAGTCTGACAGGGTCTAACAGGGTAGTTAGACCCTGTCAGAAACAGGGTTTAACAGGGTCTAACAGGGCCTAACAGGGTCTGACAGTGTAGTTAGACCCCGTCAGACTCAGAAACGGGGTTTAACAGGGTCTAACAAGGTCTGACAGGGTCTAACAAGGTCTGACAGGATCTAACAGAGTCTGACAGGGTCTAACAGAGTCTGACAGGGTCTAACAGAGTCTGACAGGGTCTAACAGGGTCTGACAGGGTCTAACAGGGTCTGACAGGGTCTAACAGGGTCTAACAAGGTTTAACAAATCAAAGACACATCAAAGACAGATCGGTTGCTAGGTGCGTTGCTAGGCAATTCCTGAAAATTTCTGCAACTTTGACCTGCTGGTGGCACTAGACAGTTGGGGCTGGGGGCCTATAAATTGCTGTGGGTAATGAGGAGACTGGCTGGAATGTGCATGCAAAATTTCACATCTTTTTACCAGACGGTTCTAGGGGTTGCCATAGACTCCCATGTTGAGAAGAATATAGTTTATTTATTATGTTGCACTGTTTTAAGATTTTAGACCGTAGACTTTAGTTTTAACTTAGATCTCTGTCTTAGATAGTTTTTGTTGTGTTTTGTCTTCATATTGTATTTTGTACACTGTCTTTTTGCACTATCTGGCCAGAGAGAAACGAAATTTCGATTCACTGTATGTTGAACACATATGGCAGAATTGACAATAAAGCTGACTTTGAACTTTTGAACTTTGAATATAAAATAATAATCAGGAGACCAGTCACATCAAAGGAAAGATCAAAGGGTTGCTCTCCCACCGCGCCCGCACACGTGGTAGCGGGCCCAGAGGGGCACGCGGAGGCCGGACCACACGGGCCCGGAGCGGAGATCTGATCACACGGGCCCGGAGCGGAGACCACATCACACGGGGCCGGAGCGGACGAGGGCCGGAGGGACTCGTCCCCCACGGCCTGAGATCTGAGCTTCGCCCCGTTCGTCTTCCGGGTGCGGCCAGACCCGGGGGCCCGGACCCCGGGCCGCGCCGCTCCCCCCGCTCCGGGGGCGAGGCGCTGGACCGCAGCAGCACCCGCATCAGCATTCGGCTCAGCTCCCGCCGTCACGGCTACAGGGCGGAGGCCCCCCTCAGCCTCACCACCCCGCGAAGAGTGCGTGGAGGCAGCCCCTCATCCCCCGCCGCCACGAGTGCCTGTGCACTCTGAATCACAGCATCCTGGACAGGCTCACTGTCCCGACTCGAGGCGACGGAGGAGGGGGAAGAGGAGGCGCAAGGAGGCAGCCCCTCGCCCCCCGCCGTCACGAGTGCTTGTGCACTTTGAATCACAGCATCCTGGACAGGCTCACTGTCCCGACTCGAGGAGGCGCAAGGAGGCAGCCCCTCATCCTTCGCCGTCACGAGTGCCTGTGCACTCTGAATCACAGCATCCTCGACAGGCTCACTGTCCCGACTCGAGGCGACGGAGGAGGGGGAAGAGGAGGCGCAAGGAGGCAGCCCCTCGCCCTCCACCGTCACGAGTGCCTGTGCACTCTGAATCGCAGCATCCTGGACAGGCTCACTGTCCCGACTCGAGGCGATGGAGGAGGGGGCGGGTCCAGCCCCAGCTGCAGGGCCGCCACCATCACCTCCCACGCTTCGCTCCCCTTGGCCAGAGTCACGGCGGCCCGAGCACTCGGCCCTGGGCCCCGCGCACTCTCGGGCGTAATGCCCCTGACCCCCACACTTCCTACACAGGAAGCCAGGGCATTCACGCAACACATGGCCCGGCTGGAGACATCCTCTGCACAGCTTCACCTGATTGTCGTGTATGATTCTAAAGTACGCAGGCCCCTCCTCAGTGTCGAACCTGACAGAATACGGCAGAGACCTGACAGCGGCAGTGAAACGCACCCTCACAAACCTGGTGCCGTCCGCGATGCCAGTCCCCGGCCACAATTTCCTCCGTATCCCGGAAACAGTGGAGACTCCCCAGGAGTTGAGCTTCTGCACGATTTCCTCATCCCGGACGTACGCCGGCAGGCCCAAGAAGGAGACCACGATCTCGTTCCTGTCGATGGCTCGCCCATGGACCCTGGTGTCGCCGATCCGGAACCCATCCAGCAGCTTTTCCTTGGCTGCCTGGGACGCCACCGTTATCTCGTACTTATCCTTGGTCACCATGCGGCAGGCAAGCACAGTCCCACATATCTCCTGTGCGGTCTTCAGCAAGGCCATAGGGGACAGGCCCGCCCCACCCACCAGGTCCAGAAGGACCGTCAGATCTTTACGGTATTCTACATCCATATTCTCCCTCGCATCATCACCACCATTCTTCCTGGTACGATCCTCATTCGTACCACCCGCGTCCTCAGACGGCTTCGCCGCCGGGCCTCGGGGCCCTGCGGGGGTTGTCATTGCGCTGCCCGCCCGGGGGGGAGCAGAGCTCGCGGGGCTCGGTGAAACCGCCACCCCCGCAACCGGGGCGCTGGGAGGAGGTGAGCCAACAACCGAAAGGAGCTGAGAAGCCAAAATTGTCCAAAAAGTTCAAAGAAGGAAAATAAAAACACCGGCGCGCTCCGCTAGCACCTACGGTGCTTGTCCCCTAATAAATATAGCTGCAAGCAGCAATGTGGGGTAAAGCACCGAAGGTGCATGTAGGCCTCAGCATGTAGGCCGCATGCAGGGTCTGACAGGGTCTAACAGAATCTGACAGGGTCTAACAGAGTCTGACAGGGTCTAACAAGGTCTGACGGGGTCTAACAAGGTCTGACGGGGTCTAACAAGGTCTGACGGGGTCTGACAGAGTCTGACAGGGTCTGACAGGGTCTGACAGGATCTAACAGGGTCTGACAGAGTCTGACAGGGTCTAACAGAGTCTAACAGAGTCTAACAGAGTCTGACAGGGTCTAACAGAGTCTGACAGGGTCTGACGGGGTCTAACAAGGTCTGACGGGGTCTAACAGGGTCTGACAGAGTCTGACAGGGTCTGACAGGATCTAACAGGGTCTGACAGAGTCTGACAGGGTCTAACAGAGTCTGACAGGGTCTGACAGGGTCTGACAGGGTCTGACAGAGTCTGACAGGGTCTAACAGAGTCTGACAGGGTCTGACAGGGTCTAACAGAGTCTGACAGGGTCTGACAAGGTCTAACAGGGTCTGACAGGGTCTAACAGAGTCTGACCCTGACAGGGTCTAACAGGGTCTAACAAGGTTTAACAGATCAAAGACACATCAAAGACAGATCGGTTGCTAGGTGCGTTGCTAGGCAATTCCTGAACATTCCTGCAAATTTGACCTGCTGGTGGCACTAGACGGTTGGGGCTGGGGGCCTATAAATTGCTGTGGCTAATGAGGAGACTGGCTGGAATGTGCATGCCTCGCAGCTTCGCTGCTTGGCCCCAATAACAATAAGTAAATACATGCCATACTGTATATCTTAGCAGTTTACATATAAATAAACTTTTGTTCACATCAAAACAGATTCCACAATATTAATTGAATAATTTCAATAAGCTAGCTTTAATTCCAAAATTAAAGTGGAGGGCACTTTCAATGTTCTATTATTTCAAAGTTCCATTAAATATATTAATTGGTATTGGCATTACAGCCTATTCATTAAAAGGGTTACGGAAAGAAAACATTGACGTTTCAAATGCTGCGCATCACATAAGAACTTCTATTCAAAACCCCATGGCTAAATAAACGCCTAGTCAAGAAAAGTTACAAAAGTGCCGAAACGGGTCAAATTGAATCAAAATAAAGTATTACTCTACCACTATAGCCTATGGCAAATGTTCAGCTTTTATATAAACAAAAATAGAGTAGAAATTACCCTAAAGAGACTGTTCTTGTTCACGCTGACCGCATTTGGCTAATGCTAGCACTAACATTAGCTTAGCCTTATTGTGAATGGAGATCCGCGGCTGCCCCCACCACAACAGCCTCCTCACCGGAAGTGGGACATTATTTGACACGGGTTACACATGCATATACAAAAAATAACTTCATTTGCTAATTAAAAAAAACTTCTTTATGCATTAAAATCCCTAGTAGCCAAGCTTACTTTACTTATCGCCCCTTGTTGCTGGATGTCAACACAACATTTTTGCTAAACTACAAAATGATAAATGTGGTGCCATGATGTTGCCTGGAAGAATCCATGACTCATCGCTGTACCAGCGAGTGAGTCTGGTAACGTTTGATCCACAGAATGCGCTGCGGTTGCGCGTAGACAGACAGCTAAGTGAACCAATCAGAGATTGCGCCATCTTGATTCAAAACTGAGGCGGAACTTCCGCTGCCTAAGAGTGACTTTGCGGGCAAAGGCGGGTGCACTGACGTCACCATCTTTGAACGAATCAGAATCGCGGAGTCGGTTTGGAACCGGAGGAGCGAGAGTGGATGGAGAGTGTCCAAATGGTATCGCGGTGTATAGGAAATACAGAGAGATATCATTTGGCTGGCCAGGTAAGCCATGATGTGCTCATGTCTGACTCCTCTAGAATATTTCACAGCTATGTTCAAAACACCATGTCAGAGTTTTCCATTTGTGGTTATACAACAGTATTTGAGCCATGCCCAGACAAATCAACATGTGCTACTCAGTGTGTCAGTAAAGTGGACAGATGAGGAGGCGTCTGAACGGGCGAGGTGTGGGGAGACAGTTTGTTTCTGTCAACTCAAACATGCCTCAGGCTTGAACCCATTTTTGAACCATCATGTTTTTGAATGAGGATGATGATGTTCACAAAAAACAAAGCTTTGACCTTTACACAAGCAGAAGGTGTGAGGCTTGTTGACAGAACGTGACACATGGAAAGTCCACTGGTCCGACTGGATAGTTCTAACCCCAGAAATTGTTTTGTTGAGCATGAAATATTTAGCAAAGTTGCATAATCATATTCTGTTGCTTTGGTTCTTTATTAGCTGTTCTACGTTTCATATTTTTGTGGGCGAGTCAGGATTTGCAAGTTAATTTATTGTTTACAAAATATCTCCTGTATATTATTCTGTATTCTGTATATCCTCTATCCATGGGTTTCAGAATGATGAGAAATTAATAAATAAATAAACTAAATATATATTTTTGAATGAGTGAAAAAGTACTCAAAATGTTACAGCGGAAACCCATAAGTATTCTTAAAGGAAGTGATCATACCATTTTCATCATAGTTTCTTCTGTTTAACTCTCCTCTGCTTTTGCTCAGACGCCACGTCAGTGGCAGAGACGCGACTAAATAACCCGAGCCTGGGCGACGGGGCGAGTGTGGGGGGCTTGACTGGGCTCAGCCTCAGTGTCAGCGGCAGCCACATGGAGCGCTGTGGAGTGAGCTCCGGTCACCGTGACAACATGAGCGACAACGCCAGCACCACGGCCCTTGCCGGCACCAGCATCACCGGCAGTTTGTCAGGCAGCTGCTACAACAGGTACAATCCACACTGGCAATGCAATAAAACATGAGAGAAATGCTTAGGAATCTGACCAAAAAGTTCTTAAAAAGTCTTCTGCCTTCACATTTTTAGAATGGAGGTTCAGGCCGATGTCCAAAAGGAGCGGTGCAGTCTGAGTGGGGAATCAGCCACAGTGAGTCTCGGGACAATTAGCGACAACGCCAGCACCAGAGCCATGGCCGGGTCCATCCTCAATGCCTACATGTCCCTAGAGAGGTCAGTACTGCTCGCCACACTTATCTATTACACTTCACAACACTAATGCAGTGTGGAGGGGCTAAAATGATGCATGTGTACACAGGTGTTGTCTAGGTATAAGTGTGCCTATGCTCTCATTGACACTCTTGTACCAGCTCAATTCTATGTGTGTGTGATGTGTTGTTTCAGGGAGAGCAGTGTGGAGGTGCAGGCCGATGTGGAGTGTAAACAGAAGGAGAGACGTGGCAGTGGAAGCAGCAGTTTAGATGAGGCCAGCTGTAGCTCTGCTGCTGTGAAGGGGGCGAGTGGAGGAGTCTGTCCCTGCCCCTCGAACTGTTGCTGCCCCTCTCCCCCCTGGTCCAAGGAGCCCCCCACATCAGCCGGACCCCGGGGCAAAGGCAAGATGTGGAAACGAGCCAACAGCAAAGACTCAAAGTGTGAGGTGCGCTCAGAGTTGGACGCTCAGCTGCTGGAGCAGCGGAGCACAAACTCCTCTGAGTTTGACTCTCCGTCTCTGAGCGGGAGTCTGCCCTCTGTGGCCGACTCCCACTGCAGCCACTTTTCCTCCGAGCTCAGCTGCTGTGACCCCCCGGGACCCTCAGAGCCTCTGCCCCAGGCCGAGCAGTGCCCCTCTCCTCGGGGAAGTTTCGCACACAGACTGTTGTCTGCGTCACCTCCAGCCTCGCCCACAGAAGGTGCCAGCGGCACCTTCACTTACACAGAGAACAGGGGTGACGGGTCTCCCCAGGGGCTAGAGCAAGAGAAGATGGAGAGGAGTAGCTCCACTGGAGTTACAGGTGGGTCACCTGTAACTCCAGTCAGAAAGCGCTGCATACAGACGGATATCTGATAGAATAAAGATACATTAAAGTTTTTGTTTAATGTTTTCTCTCTCATTGAGATGATGGAAAAAGTCACACAGTAGCACCTATTGTAAACACAATTGTAGGCATATAATTTCTAAAGGGGCCATTTTGTGTGTATTTTTCTGCATTTTTGCCTTTTGAAAATTTTCAAAATATTAGAATAACATACATGCTAATTTTGGTTTACTCTGACACAGTGTAATGTGGACCCTGAATGTGGCTGTGTGTGTAGAAGCTAAATGAGAGGGGAGCAGTAAGTCCAAGAACAGGTTCTGTTTGACTGGACAAAGACCTTCGGGCTTTGGGAAGGTCCATTTGAATGTGCACTGCAGGTGTGAAACACATGAACGATTTGTGTCGTTTTGAGCTGCTAATACTCTGAACCATAATGCCCTTTATCACAACAGGGGGGATACAATGTTAATCAAAGCTAAGGGGGACCACATATACCGCAGCACCCTTATCCTCTGAGACAAGTAATTATTGTTGCTTTTGTTCACATGTGATGCATGTTTATTTTGTGATGTTTTCACTCAGTTTATTTTCCATTTTGGGAAAATATTTTTTTATGTTGAAGCCCTGTGCTGGGTTCAAAAGTTTATTGGGTGGGGATGGGTACTCATCGGAAGTCGTCCAACCTTTTTAAAGTTTGTATGGGGGAAAAAAAACAAAGAAAAGACTGCACCGGAGAAGTTGTGTGGTTGTACCTGTGTTTAAAAAAGCGCCATTTTAACTGCATAAAAAGTAAATTTATTTTTCTTAAAGCATTCCGATGAATTAGAGCAATCAAATACTGTACAGTATTTCAAATAGGAATAAGCTTTCTACAGGCTAAAATGTACAATATTTTACAATTTAACTTAAATCAAGGGAACATTTATAAAAACCTCTAATTGTGCAATCACAAAACACTGCAAAAAATGTTGACATTGATTTATTGTAGCTATTTTTATGAAAATCCGAACTGATATTAATGCTTTTAGTGTATTTCAATTGTTCTTATGTTTTCTTTTTCTAATTTAATTGATGCAAATGATTTTATATTGACTCACAGTGCCTTTCTCATTATGTGTCTTGAAAAACTCATGTTATCAAATGTACAGTATGTAAAACTAGAGTCTATTTTCCCACACGATGAATGAAGCAGCCGCTGTAGCCGGTTTAGACCAAAGATTGCCCTAATGTAGAACGGACAAATTTATGGAAAAAATATACGGATCCAGCTACCAAAATACGTCTTTGAGTCTATCATGTGAAGGAAGGATCATACTAAAAATGCTTCCCTGAAAGTAGCCAAAGTGTAAAGCTTTTGAAATCTATTTTGAGTCTACAATAAAATCCTTTTTTATCCTAAGCAGTGTGTTTGAGTGATCTGTGTGTGCACGTGTTGTTTGAAATTGTACCACTTTAAGCACAGATGTGTAGTTTGCTGCAATGAGACAGTCCCTAACAATGTAAATACAGTATATCACAAGAAGAAAATGTAACGCTTAAATGCACATTCTTCCACCTTTTTCTACTACTAATTTATCAGTAATTTTGGTTTACTCTATACACAATAACTGGAAGGATACTTTGAAAATGTATTTAGTCTGTATTTTGTCTGATACATGGTCTAGTACTGTAGTATTATGAGTACACAATACTTTTATACTTTTACATTGAGTTGCATTTAAATGATAGCGTAAATTTAGATTTGGATTTATTTTGTGGGAGCTCAGCTATTCTTCCTGACATTTTTTAAATATAAAAATACACAACAATAAAGTGTAAAGACACAATAACAGCTATATTTGTTTCACTGTTTCAGATCATTTCCTATGACTCATTGGAGATGGAAAAATCACACGTGCTCTTACCACAAGATCAAAGTCGTCTCTAACTGATTCTGTGCGGTTTAAAACCTAAATTACATAATCGAATACCATAATGGATTCCTTTGATTTTTGGAAAGTAACTGTATTCTGAATACCAGCATATGAAAAAGTAACTGTACCAGAATAGAGTTACTCAAAATTAGAATTCAGGTTATTCTTTGTACATGCATGCAGTTACTTCTCAACACTACCTATACACCATATTCATGATTCAAACAATCTACATCAGGGGTGTCAAACATGCGGCCTGGGGGCCGGATCCAGCCCTCCAAGACTTTAAATCTGGCCCTCGGCTGATTTTGTATTAAAATATTTTAATTATATTTTAGCTACTCAGGACATGGTGCCTGATATTGATGCACTTGTGCTAAAAGAGTTTCAGGTGCAAAGAGAAAGCATAACTAAATTCTGTGAAATGCATACAAGTTAATGTTAAAACCTTGTGTTGAAATTGCATTTTACTTAAAGTTTCAGGTTGTTCATAATATTATATTTTGTAAAAGAAAGAATTCATCAATTAAAAAAGACTTCTGTAATAGATTTGCGTTTCTCTGCACAAAAATTTGGATTTATTGCTATATTGGGGGTATATATATATATATATACCATGAGTTTTCTAATCCGGCCCCTTTGATAGGTTGGATACGGCCCCTGGACCAAAATGAGTTTGACACCCCTGGTCTACATCATCTGTCCTTTTGTGCATCCTTTTATGGAGTTATTGCTTTGCCTAGAATGTTCCACAGTAAGACATTAAATTATCTCTATGGAGCCAAGCACATATTCAATACTAAATATACAACTGGAAAAAAAAATCTTTAGTTTGAATCATTTATTTACATTGTGCATTGAAGCTATTTACATACAGTATATACTGTTGCATTAACGCTGCAGCATTTTAAAAGCAGGGAAGCATCTCAGTGTCGATCAGGATTCAATACTTTCAGAAACAAACGTGGCACATCTGCTAAATATTATACACAAACTATTATGCAAGAAAATAAAAGTTGATATAATTGTAATTAAATGTGAACAGTGTAACTTTTCTGGTGGAGGGTCTGTGATCTGCTTGCCTCGATGGAGATGATATTACATGTTAGAGCATTAAACATCCATTTTGCATTTACTCAACAACATGGGTTTTTTTTGGTCTAAAAACTGAGTGGGCTTGCCTCTCCACAGATCTAACAAGTAACTTGGCCCTGTGGCATCACCTGCTTTCTCCGTAGAGATAAATAAGTGTAATGCAATACTGTGGAACATTCCAGACAACATCTCCATGGAGAGAAGCAGATGACGGATGCTTATCCAAGAAAGTTACAGTTAACCTTTAACAAAAAACAAAATTTTATTAAATAGAATCACCAAGTGTTTGGGATTTGGTTGTTGTGATCTTAAAATGAAACGTGACCCTTATGAAGAACAAAACTGTTATATACTGAAGTAAAACTTTTGTATTGTGCAGATTTGTGAATATTTGTCATAAAACTACAGTAGAACACAGCCGGTGCTGACCCAAAACCATGTGGTGTGTGCAGTAAGGCTTAATTTGCCAATCTGTTGCTTTAAAAATCTAATTTGTGAACAACAGAAGCATCTGACGACCTCCTAAGGCATAATGGCTCCACTCTGATTACACAGAAAGAACAAGCTCACAGGTACATTTACAAAACAATAATACATACATTCAGGCTTACACCTGATTACACAGAAAGAACAAGCTCACAGGTACATTTACAAAACAATAATACATACATTCAGTCTTACACCTGAGTCAAACAGTGTTGCCATAAACCTAGGAGCCATCTTTCCCCAGAGATCGAGGATTTGCTCGTTTGTTGAAGATCCTGTGTTATCCGTTGTCTTGAACTGAACTGTGAGTACAAAATTTCCTTAAAGGTGCACTGTGTAACTTTTCTGGTACAGGGCCAACCAGTCTAAGTCTAACATGTTATTGCTTTACCTCCAATATTCCATGGCATTAAACTTTTCAGTCGCCATAGAAACAAGAGATGCCACCTGGTTTAATTTACAGGTGAGATCTGTGAAGAGGTGACCCCACTCACAGTCAGAATGCATGTTTTTTAAAGGTAGTTTATACCATATTGAGAAACCTTACAGGCAAAGCGATAGCATCCCCATGATAAGTTGAAAAGTTACGCAGTACACTTTTAAAGACAACAGCAAAGCAGGCGCCTCACTCGCTCTATATCCTAAAAATATATGTAAATACCGCACCATTTGTTTATAACCTACTCCATTATGTAACAGAAAGCCGATATGAAAATCCAAAATGTTTCATAAAATAAGGTAGCAAAAGCCTTAAATTATTGTGCCCTGAAGCTACCATCCAACTGAATTAGTTTTACTGTGAGTTCTGTGAATGCAGCATTGATATCTTGCAGTGGTAGAAATCGCATTATTAAGGCACAGTCTTCTTCTTTCCTCTCCTTGTAGCAGCACTTGAACGCCTCACCAGCACAGTATAGCTAGTTATGGAAGATGAATGGGCTTTGGTTCCAGTGCTATGACTAGTACCAAGATTACTCTATTCATTTGGGCTTTAGCAGAGGTTTGCACAGCGCAGGTGGAGCCGAGCCAGAGATTCTGTCCCTCCTTAAGTCATCTGCTTTAAAGACGATGTCCATTTTTCAACCAATGTCCATGTGTTTGATTCCTTTGTCACAACATCAAATCTAGATGAATTGAGAAAAGATATTCGTTACTGGTTACTACAGTTGGACAATATATGGTCTATTTGGTCTGTTTAGTAAGTTTAAAAGGAACAAGGTGGCAGATGAAGTGATGTCATTTGCTTAATAATAACAATAGCACAAATAATACAGTTGCTGATTGTGTTTTCCAGTGGAGCCATGCAAGAATATTCTTACTTCCTCAAAAACTACACGGAGTTGTGTTTTGTTTCATTCACACATGTTTTACTAACCCTTTTATTATTAGTCTGTCTACATCTCCAAATCTCAAAATGCTCTGTTCCAGTGTCCCTGTTCCATACTTTGTGTTGTCATGAAGTGGTAGTTTTCAAGTGAACAGCTACCTTTAACCTTTAGTTCAATAGACACTGGCAATTCCAGGGCTGAAATGATCCAAATGATGGAGTTTAAAAATACAGCGCACTACCATATGAGATCACAAGGTGGAACAGAGCGTTTTCTGTTTGAGAGAAGAACTAAATACCTAAATATGTAAGGTTTGTGTGTGACTGAAACAAAACAGAACTCCAGCTATGTCTGTGATTTGTTTATTATAAGATAGATCAGAAAATAGTGTAATAAAGGCCCTTTAAAGGTCCCATGGCATGAAATTTTCACTTTCTGAGGTTTTTGAATGTTAATGTGAGCTCCCCTACCATGTTTAGCCCTTCCCCCCATGGTTAAAAGTTGCGAAATGTCTAAACTGAGCATTTGCGATCCTTTTCTGCGTTAGAAAAAATCAGAGGTCAAACGGGCGAGTTTGAACAAGGCACCTTATTGACGTCAGATCGAAAAAAGAAATGCAAATGCAGTTCCACCCCCGTCTGTCTGTACTCAGCGTCTCTGTAAATCACGCCCAGAGAGTTTGGACTGCGAATGCGCTAGGCAATGCGAAATGCGTTTTTTATTTGCCTGGAGGCACGTCCGAGTGTTTCTAGGCTCGGAAGTCCTTTATCTGAGCCTCTGGACCTTTGAACAGCAGTGGTTTAATTTTATTTTCTGTGGAAATGTGTTTATTTTTCAATGGAACGCTTCAAATCTCTCCACCCGTGCAAAAACACGGAAATGGATCAGAGGGCACAGCTGACAGCGGAGAGTTTGGCCACGCCCCTGCCCTCTACTATAGGCCATCTCTTTTCTCCTCATTTGCATTCAAGCAACAACGTCCATTATGGACTGTTCAGAGAGAGAAAAATTACTCTTTCTCATCTTATCTCTGTTTCTCATGCACTGAGTGTTGATTTTGAAGGATTCATTTACAGTATTAGGGAACCATTAAGGAGCCATATAAAAGCATCAAGAAGTATCATGTCATGGGATCTTTAAGATCTCCTCACCTGTGCTATACCTTCCATTAGACTTTTTCTCAATAGCCCGGTGACCGTCTCCAGCTCCTGCTCAGCCTCTCGCACGTTTGGGTCCAGCTGCAGCACATCCTGGAGGTCTGTGCTGGCCGACAGATAGTCCTGAGGTCAGAGGTCAGAGGTCAGAGGTCAGTGTGCTTAAACCCTGTATATAATGTGGATTTCATGTAATTACACCTTGAGGCCTTTGTGCGCTAGGGCTCGTCTGTAAAAAGCTTTCTTATTGGATGGCTCCAGCTCCAGAGCAGAGTTACAATCCAGTTTGGCCTCTTCAAACCGGTTCAGTTTAAGGAAGCAAATGGCTCTGGAAACACAGAAATCTGTTTGTTCAGTGATGTTGTGCTTTTTGCTTAAAGGTCCACTGCGTAATTTTTCTGGTGGAGGATCTGTCACCTACACATCTCCATGGAGATGTTGTTGCTTTGTCTGGAATGTTTCACAGTATGATATTAAACCTTTCTATCTTCATGGAGACAAAATCAAGTTACAGACCAGATTTGTGAAGAGGCGACCCCACTCACAGTCAGAATGTCTGTTTTTCTAGGTTTTTTTGAACTATGAAACCACCTGTAATTGAATAAATGTAAGGTTGAGCAGTTTAATGCTATACTGTGGAACATTTAAAGCAGAGCAATGACGTATCAATAGAAACAAGCAGGTGACGGACCCACCAACTAAAAAGTTATATAGTGCACCTGTAAATATTGAAACCATTAATCCAATCAAATTTTATTTGTATAGTTTTCAAAGTGATACACATAGCAATGTAAAACAGTTGACTCTGAAAAGTCAGAAGAATTGTGTTATTGGTACTAAAAGGTACTAAAAAAAAAAACAATAGATAAAAGTGATCAAATCAATGAATAAAAATAATAAAATGAATAAATAAAAGCAGTAGTAAAAGCAGAAATGTCTATTTATCTGTATCCATTTTATTATATTTTATTTATCTATTTTTATTTATCTTTTTATCTATCTTATTCTATTTTTATATACAGTGGTACCTCACCTTACGAATGACCCAACAAACGAAAATTTCAAGTTACGAAACGCCTTCACGTCAAATTTTGGTCTCTAGATACGAATGAAATTTCAAGTTACGAAATGCGAAATCTTCAATCCAATCCAACTTTATTTATAAAGCACTTTAAAAACAACAAATCTCAAAAATTCAATTAATGCGCGCTCAGATGCACGCCCCGAAACATAAATACCCCACATACGGGGTTAGGTTCCAGAGGTGGCCCGCGGTGGGAGAGGTCCACGAGGTAGGACAACTTTGTATTTGGCAATTGTTCTACATGTATTAGGGCTGTAAATGCCTCACCACACACATTCTACACTTTTTTCTCGGATTTCTCTCTCGTTTAAACACTCGAACTTTCATAGATTTTCAATGGAATGTGTTGAGGGGGGGCACGGCTCAATATAGCGCCGCCGAACATGCGATGGGAGCGGAGACACAACAACACAGTATGGTAAAACTCACCTGTCTCACGACGGTCTAAACCCCGCTCACGTTCCCTTAGTGAATTGGTGAATTCTGCTTCACAATGATAGGAAGAGCCGACATCGAAGGATCAAAACGTCCATACGGCGCAAGGCCGCGCTACACCGGGGCTGCGGGATTGAGCTGCGGCGCCGCGTGCCTCCTCCTCGGGGCCGAGCCCGCGCGGCTCACAGCTCACAGTGTGAGCCGGGCTCTGGAAGTCAGATAGAACCAGAGCCCACCCTGAGCGAGACCCCGCGGTCTTGCCCGCCTATAGAGCGGCCTGTTAGCTGTGTCAGCCCCCCAGCTCTGGAGGTCAGATAGAAGCAGAGCTCGCCCCGCCCCGCCCCGCTCTTATTCCCGCTGAAAGAGCGTCTTTCTCGGCCTCTTAAAGGTGCGGAGACACGTGCAACGAGCAACGCGCTCATCCAATGGCACTGCCATGTTATAATAATAACAGGTCCAAGCCAGGTTTAGTTCTGGCCAGACCTGGTTTATTCCACGTTCTTTTAGTCCTGGTCTAGTCTCTTAGCCCGTCAGGAACACAACGTTACACTATAAAAAAATGTTACTCTATAAAAAAAAAACTTTTTTCCATTGAAATAGCGACTCAACTTACGAATTTTTCACGTTACGAAACCACTTCTGGAACGAATTAATTTCGTAAGGTGAGGTACCACTGTACTGTGTCTATAATGCATCTGTTGTTGGCTGCTCCAAACAACATCTTACTATACTTTGTATAGTGACAAAGACTTTTATTCTATTCTATTCTATTCTAAAGACAGAGAAAATGTATTTGCAAGCATGTGACACATTTTAAACAGAATAGATATACAAAAAATATATTATCATAATGTTTATCTTATTGATTGATTGAAATGTAAACTAATGCAAGTTTTAGATTTATTTTAATGATTAGTTAAAAAAATAATAAAACTGAAGCTGCTTTTGCTGCGATTTACAATAGGGTTATAGCGCCCTCTACTGTCTTCATCTAGCTCTAAAATAGCCACTAAAAACTGAATAGAAGAAGAAGAAGAAGAAGTGAACTTTATTGATCTCACACTGGAGAAATTCCTCTCTGCATTTTAACCCATCCTATATATATATACATATATTAGGAGCAGTGGGCAGCACACATTAGGGCGCCCGGGGACCATCTCCATGATCTTCTTGCTTCGGCTTGGTCAGGACCTAAGCTGGAGTACCTATGGTGCATGTTTTGGGTTGGTGGGGGAAACCGGAGTGCCCGGAGAAAACCCACCCAGACACGGGGAGAACATGCAAACTCCACACAGAAAGGCTCGGGCGACCCGGGGATCGAACCCAGACCATGCATGCAAACTCCACACAGAACACACACGGAAAGGTCTGGGCGACCCGGGGATCAAACCCGGAACCTTCTTGCTGTGAAGCAAGAGCGCTAACCACTCTGCTACCGTGCTGCCCTAGACGGGCATTAAACCAGTGACAGATGGGAAAATAACTCAAATGCAATGTCTAAATTAGCGTAAAAACAGTAACATGAAAATATATTGCAGACATCATTTTAAAACAGCCATTGTCAGTGTATAGCATTGTTTATATATTATATAGTAAGCTTATGTGATTTTCTGATCTACGTTATAATGTTGTTTCCTCACCACAAACATACCTGGAGTTGTGTTTTGTTTCATTCACATGTTTACACACAAATCCTGCATATTTAGGTATTTAGATATTTAGGAGAGTTCTCCTCTCAAAGGAAAAACATGTGTGAATGAAACAAAACACAACTCCAGGTGTGTTTTTGATAAGGTAAAACATTCTAACATGGCTTAAAGCTCAAAAGAGTCAATTTTGTGTGATATGGGCCCTTTAAATGCAGACCTGTTAGTGTACACTGCACACTCATTGGGTTGGAGGGCCAAACACTGCGTGTACTTCTCTGCTGCCTCCTGGAAACTGCCCTTCTTCACCAGCTCGTTGCCTTCTTGCTTTAGCAAAGTAAATCTGGCTTCTCGTATTCTTGCTGTTGAAGAGAAATTGAATTTAGTACAAATGATTTCTTCCTGACAAAATGGATTTCAAACTGTCAATTAAATTTACAGTAACAGAAGTAGGCTGTTATGATCTGTGAGCCGGTGTACGCTGAGAGGATGTTTTCCCATCATGCAAAGTTTTGGTCAAGATCAATAAAGCTGTCAGAGTTAGTGAGTGGCCAGAGGAGACGAGTCATGTTTTCTGTAGTCGACTGAGAAACTGCTGAGACAGGGATTGTGGGTAATGACTCGGCTGTAAACACAGCACACTAGCACTTAGGGAGAGACTTTTACAGGGAATTATTTGTGAGTATAAGTGAGCCAGTAAGTACAGCTACAACAATTAGACTATTAGAACTTCATTTAGCAAATAACAACAAAGAATTTCATGAAAAGTAAATAAATAAAGCCAAAAGAGTTATAATAATTCAAGCATTTCATGTAAGTGTGTTTTTACAGCAGACTAAAACATGAAAATAAAAAGGTTTTGGAAGATAAAATAATAATAAAATATTATTATTACTATATCAAACTGATGGCATGTATGCATATATCTAAATGTGTGTAGTATGATGCACAGGGGGCAGTTGGTGTGACAGCCTCAGCCAATGGGAAACCTGATCAGGATTGTTCCATTACAGCAGAGTTTCTCTGTCTGGATCAACTTCCTCTGTATTTTTAATGACTTCCACACAGCAGCTCTCTCCTGGTTTACAACAATCTGTCGCCAGCTGATCTGGAGGCAGCTATGTCACAATTTAAGACTCATATTTTCAGTTTGTAAATGTTTTTTGGTGTTATTTTGCTTGTTAACAAATACGAAATATTGTTGCTCTCAGAATAATAAGCATTTAAGTCATTGTCATAGCATTCATTATATCCTGGTATTAAGAGTAGCAGATGGTTTCATTCTAATCAAACTACTATGGGCCACTAGTGTCAATGGACAGATACCAGCAGAGCAGATACTAGATAATATTCTTTTTAAGTGGACAATTCAGATTGATTAAACCTACACACGATTCACCCTACACAGGTCTAAAATTCAGTGCATAATTGTTTGGCTAAAGCCCTGGTTGGTTGGTTGTCCTGTACTCACCCTCCTCCTGTGCAGCTCGGGCGGCTCTAGCCTGGACCTGCTGCTCAGACAGGGGCTTGTCCCGGTGCTGCTGCTGTACTGACAGAGGCACCACTGGGATCTCTGGGAGCTTCTCCCTCCAGTCTGGACCATCCTGATCAATCAGCATCTTAGTGATTCTGCCATGAACAGGTATACAGTGATAATAATGTTCACTGCTCAATCAAAACACAACACAACTACAATGATTTCAGATGTAGGATTAATTTATTGTGGCAAAAGGAGAAATCCAATTTGTCAACTGGACAAATACTACATTATTTGCAGCTCATCCAAGCTGCTTCTTCAGTTCTGGTCAGACACTGCCTATATCTGCCTGAAGAGAGGGGCTAACTACAGGCAGATTCTACCTGGACAACTGAGGGATTCTACACATTAATTTAATGTGTTCATTTGTATTAATTGTCATTATAAAACCACACAGGATATTATATTATTACAATGTGTGGACTGTGTAAATGTCACTAACCATGAGGGTGTTTGTTTTATGCAGACTACTGCCCATTGTTTGCCTTCTTTTGAAAGCTAATGTGTGTTATTTGGGTGGAGTAGTTTTACAAATGAATATTACAAAAGTCATAATGCACTCAACACAACCTACAAATCACAATGGATATGATAAAAATTATTGTTTGCAGTTAATCTTTGAGATAAGACACAAAAACACACAAAATAAAGGGAACACTAAAGTAACACATTGTAGATCTGACTGAATGAAATATTTTTGAAATAGTTGAACGTGCTGACAACAAAATCACACAAAAATTATCAATGAAAATCAAATGTATCAACCCATGGAGGTCTGGATTTGGAGTCATACTCAAAATTAAAATGGAAAAAAACACTACAGGCTGATCCAACTTTGATGTAATGTCCTTTAAACAAGTCAAAATGAGGCTCAGTAGTGTGTGTGGCCTCCGCGTGCCTGTATGACCTCCCTACAATGCCTGGGCATGCTCCTGATGAGACAGCGTATGTTCTCCTGAGGGATCTCCTCCCAGACCTGGACTAAAGCATCTGCCAACTTCTGGACAGTCTGTGGTGCAACTTGGCGTTGGTGGATGGGGCGAGACATGATGTCCCAGATGTGTTCAATTGGATTCAGGTCTGGGGAACGGGCGGGCCAGTCCATAACATCAATGCCTTCGTGTTGCAGGAACTGCTGACACACTCCAGCCACATGAGGTCTAGCATTGTCTTGCATTAGGAGGAACCCAGGGCCAACTGCACCAGCATATGGTCTCACAAGGGGTCTGAGGATCTCATCTCGGTACCTAATGGCAGTCAGGCTACCTCTGGCGAGCACATGGAGGGCTGTCCTGCCCTCCAAAGAAATGCCACCCCACACCATTACTGACCCACCACCAAACCGGTCATGCTGAAGGATGTTGCAGGCAGCAGAACGTTCTCCACGGCGTCTCCAGACTCTGTCACGTCTGTCACATGTGCTCAGTGTGAACCTGCTTTCATCTGTGAAGAGCACAGGGCGCCAGTGGCGAATTTGCCAATCTTGGTGTTCTCTGGCAAATGCCAAACGTCCTGCACGGTGTTGGGCTGTAAGCACAACCCCCACCTGTGGACGTCGGGCCCTCATACCCTCCTCATGAAGTCGGTTTCTGACTGTTTGAGCAGACACATGCACATTTGTGGCCTGCTGGAGCTCATTTTGCAGGGCTCTGGCAGTGCTCCTCCTGTTCCTCCTTGCACAAAGACGGAGGTAGCGGTCCTGCTGCTGGGTTGTTGCCCTCCTACGGCCTCCTCCACGTCTCCTGATGTACTGGCCTGTCTCCTGGTAGCGGCTCCATGCTCTGGACACTACGCTGACAGACACAGCAAACCTTCTTGCCACAGCTCGCATTGATGTGCCATCCTGGATGAGCTGCACTACCTGAGCCACTTGTGTGGGTTGTAGACTCCGTCTCATGCTACCAGTAGAGTGAAAGCACCACCAGCAATCAAAAGTGACCAAAACATCACCCAGAATGCATCAGAACTGAGAAGTGGTCTGTGGTCACCACTGACAGAACCACTTTTTTATTGGGTGTGTCTTGGCAATTGCTTATGATTTCCACCTGTTGTCTATTCCATTTGCACAACAGCATGTGAAATTGATTGTCAATCAGTGTTGCTTCCTAAGTGGACAGTTCGATTTCAAAGAAGTGTGGTTGACTTGGAGTTACATTGTGTTGTATAAGTGTTCCCTTTATTTTTTTGAGCAGTGTACGAAATAGACATAAATCAAGCATTTGTTCTTAACACTGCAAGTCTAAAAAAGTTGTTACCATCACCTGTTAAAGTAATTATTATGAAAGGCCTACTTATCAACTTCAATAAACAAATTATGGACTATATTTTTGGTACAGTATTTAGAGTCTGTACAATATATTTGCACTTTATGCGGTATATTTTCTTTTTTTTGTAACATTTGTGCTACAGAAGTCAGAATAAAGATCATATCCATGTCTCTCTTGGTACTAATTCTCTACAGATTATCTATCTTGTGAGTTTCATTGTGCTTATTAACTATTGCAGAATATTTTCTGTAGCGATATATCACACATTATTGTAATTGATTGTGACAGGCCTATTGCTGGGTTTCTATAGGCCAATATTATTTAATACAGGTGGGGGCAGCTAAAATTAATATTGTTCAACTGCAGATTTCTGTTGTAGCATTTTGGGTCTAGTCAATAACAGAAATGATCAGGTTCCATATTTGGGAATTTACACTTCTGAAATTTCATGGCAAGTAGAATGTAATTAATAGGAAAACTGGCTCTGGCCCTCCTCCTCCCCTCACCTGTGCACGCGGTCATGGGCAGCCTGCACCCCTGTGTCCAGCTGCAGGACGGTCTTGTAGTCCACGTAGGCTTTTCCGTAGCGCTCCAGGGATTCGTATGCCATGGCTCTGCGTAACAGCGGCTTCAGGGAGAACGGCTGCAGCTCCAGAGCCCTAAGAGGATCAGAGGATCAACCCTTCATGCAGGTGGCACAGGCTCAATGTGGTCGCTCTAATACAATACTATCAAATCTACTATTAGCTGCTCATCATAGCCTTGAAGGTGCACGGTGTAACTGTGTGGTTGGGGGTCCGTCACCTGCTTGTTTCTCTGGATAAATTGCTCTTCCTGAAATGTCGCACAGTATGACATTAAAACAGCTCTACTTTACATTCATTCAATTACAGGTGGTTTTATAGTTCAAAAAAATACTTTGATAAAACAGGCACTCTAACTGTGAGTGGTGTTGCCTCTCCATAGATCTGACCTGTAACTTGGTTTGGTCTCCATGAAGATAGAAAGGTCTAATACCATACTGTGAAACATTCCCGACAAAGCAATAACATCTCCATGAAGAAAAGCATTTGACGGACCTTCCACCAGAGAAGTTGCACCTTTAAAGTATTGCTTTGTTATTTACTATGTCTATGTTGTAATGTTACGCTGGCTGTTTTGTACCACTAAAGAAAAATGCTGATTTTCTTTATTTGATCTTTTTTTTCTTCTATTTTGTCTTAATGTAAAGTTTTAATTGAGACAGCTTTGATAAAATATAAATATATGTTATTCTGATATAACTAAACTAACTTGCACTTAGAGACAGTAGCTCAAAGATAAAATATAAAACAAAACGTATAAACAAGCTAGATTTTAAAGCCATAGTCTAGTCAAGATCTGATCATTTCAACCCATCAGTGAAGAGTCTTAAGGTTTTTAATCAAGATGTCTCCAGCCAATCTTCTGTTGGTAAGAGTATGTGGTTTGGAGCAGATTTTACACTTTAGAAGAAGAAACTGGTGTCTTGCTCAAGTTATTTTAAGTGATTAATTATATAAGAGTAAAGAAAATCATGATTAATTTAAATATAGGCTACATGTGGCACAAACATACAGGAAAAAAATAATGTGGCTCATTGCATTTGTTTTAAGCCTGCTTCTTCCATCAGTGCTTGTTGTCTGTGGAGCTTACCTAATGTGATTTATTAATAATTGAATGGTGTACTGGAGTTTTTGATCTGTGTGAGTCTGACCCCATAGTTAACAAATACTGTGGTTGCTTACTTAGTACAGTCTTGTATGCAGTCTGTGCTGTTCCCATCTTTGAGGTAGCAGGCTGCTCTGTTGGAGTAGAGAATACACAGGTCTTCTGGACTATCAACACCTGGAGAGGAACACAGTGAAGATTAAGATTAAGATTAAGCCTTTATTGGTCTCACACACAATGACACAAGTCTTACAGAACACTATAAATCACTATAAAACTACAATATCTCATAGACAGGACCAAGAATACCTAGTAAACATTATGCATAGTTATACTTTTAAGTTGGTATATTCATTTTTTATGTTTTTATTATTACAATAATTTATTTTAATTTTTTGCTTTTTCTTTCTATTTGTGCTTGTGCTAGCAGGCCACTGTGACCAAACATGTCCTTTTTACAAGGTCTACAACAGTGTTCCAATAAAGTCTATTTAATTAAAATGATCGAACTCAAACATATTTTAGTTCCCTGAAAAGATTAACTAAAAAACACTGAATTGGTTGAACAAAGGACACAGATGGACATGTCATAAATCATTCGTCTAATCCAATTTCCCTCTTTGTCCTTCTCCATTGATAACACTGCATCCTTTTGTTCTCATTGTATCTTTATTGTTAATGAAATGTAAAGTGGCTGTGATGCTGCCAACATTATAATCCTGTTGTTAGTGGAGTTGAAGGCTTTGAGAGTTAAAGTTGGCCAAACTTTTTGTCATTCAGTCCATTTGAGCATCAACATTAGATAGTTAATCACTCACTGCATCCACAAATCCGCTGTCATGTGTGTACACTTAACACAAAGGTCCAATATGCACACATATGCATACAGACTGGAGGCAATTGTGTATGACTGATACTTGTGGGACCAGGTTTTGAAATAGATATCGTTGTTGTATTGTAATCCATTATTTATAAATATGCCAATCAGAGCTAGGCCTGGCTGTATATTAACATCAGGAAGAAGATGTAGATGTGTGCACTTGAACGATTTTTAGATAGACTGTAATTAATAAATGATAACTTATAAAAAAGGCATGTGCTATAAAAGATGTTAATGTTAGCCCTCATGGTGTGTATCATGACTTTGCAAGCTACAGCTCATATCCATGCAATTTTGAATGAATCTCAGTCACATCCTGTCATAACTTGTCTAGGCTATTTGTAAAAACTTATATTAAATGTCAAATAGACACTGAAAATATGACTTCCTACCTGCTTCAGCGCAGCCCTCTATGGCGTGTGTGTACTTCTCAACTGCATCCCCAAACTGTCCATGTTTGAAGAGGTGGTTTCCCTCATTTTTGAGCCGGGCCAAGTGAGGGGGGAGGGCTCCTGCGGGGGCGTCCAGGTAACTCTTGTCCTCCACCGGCGGTTCCTCGCGTGTTACTGTGCTGTTTTGTGTCGGTGTCCCGTTTGCCAATCCCTTCTGAGAGCCCTGGTGACTATGTGGGTTTTCCGCATTACCTCGCGTCCCTGATCTGGCCTGGTTTGGTCCGGGTCTGTCTCCTCCACTGCCCGGGGGTCTGTCCTGAGCGTTCCCCATCACTGCGCTTCTTCTGTGGTGTGGCTTCAGTTCCCTCCACCGGTTTCCTTTCTTTCTCTCCCAAACACAGCAGAAGCAGCAGCAGCAGCTGTGCTCTCTCGTCTCTTTCGTCGGGGATTTCCGTAAGCCCCGCCCACAGCCCGTGCGTAAGAGCGGGGGAGGAGAGCGCAGTGCAGCAGTGGAGCACCCGTCGCAGTATCGTCGACAGCTTGAAAGAAAGCGGAAAGCGGAAGAGTGCAGTGTCAGCGAGTGAGTTCCTGATTGGTTGATTAAACGCTACAGGAACGCCCATTGGGGAGTTTCTGTCGCACGTCTGGAACGCCCCTGCTGCAGACCGACCCTCCTCCCCCGTCCGGGGAAAGCCCTCCTTCAAAACAATAATGAACGCGCTAATGCTGCCATAGGCTGAAAGGTGCTTCATTCTGAAGAACAGAGACCCATCCAACAATGACTAATAGAAAATGTATTTTCACCTTCACTTTCTCCTGCTAATTCATTTATTCTTGTCACAGACACATCACATTCATGGAATCAAATTACTTATTACAACACCACTTTTTATATGGCACAAATTAATATTTTTATTTCTCAGAATGGAACTTAAGAAAACAGTCAGAGTCACTCCAAGAGAAATAGACTCATATATCATGTCCAACAATGGATGCAGTTAAGTCTCCAAAATTACACATTTTATAAGTCAAAGATAGTGAATAGAACTGACCAGTCCATGGTTTTAGAGTAATGGAAAATTGGGATGATTGCCATACAGATTAAAAGTTTAAAACTAAAATACATCTTTTGAATGGGGAAACGGCTCTCGAACAGCCCTCAACAGCTCTCCTGTTGCTTATAACAGGAAGTTGTAAACCATGAGGTACCTGTTTGCCCCGGCCCATCTCCTTCAAGTCCCTTAGCCCTTGTACCCAGTAGTGTTTGTTCCCGTGCCCACATCCCCCAATGTGTCTTCTGAGTACTTTGTGAATGTTATTGTGTTTTTTTTTAAATGTAACTTTAATAATAAAGGTGTCTGCAAAATATTTTTCCTATTCTAGTAAAAGCTTTTAAATAAGAAACCCAAGGCAACATACATTGTGTCAACACACAATACATAATCAAGACCTGCTAAATACATGTATCTCAAGTCTTCTAATTGATAAAACATCAGTTATTTTTCTCTGAAAATAATAAACAATGTGTGGGTGTTTTTTCCAGTTTATTTACACATTCATACACTATAAAAGTAGGAACATATTAATCAAACACAACCAGGGCTTCCATCATCTTCACCGGGCATCGAAGACAACCACTGAAGTTTTAGGTCAGGAAATGTACACAATAGTTGGAAAATGTCTGAACATATTTGAAAGATATGGCAAAAGAGAAAAGGCATTACGATTAAACATTATACACATATATACAAACAACACCACTCCATAAGACTGAATTAAAGGATACATCTCTTTGTTCTTTTCTTGTACATGATTCTGTAACCACATTCTCTGCATCGAATAGGGTCTCGTGCCTTAATTTCATTTTCAGTGTGACATTCTGTAGGAGAAAGCGCAATCATTTATTCATTAATTTATCAAAAAATGTTGATGAACAATCAAACATGTGTTGGCAAATCCTACTATAGCCTATCAATAATCAGGAAGATACGTGTTGATATTATTGCATGGAGATAGACCAGCCACCATGTCATGTTGTTAATATCTGTATGAATGATTCTAACTTGAATAAATGTCAATCTGATGTGTGCAATTCATGTTCTCATCCAGAACTCCTATATAAATCTTGAAAATACTGATAAAGTGGAAAATTACTTACCGCCACAAATGTATATCATAGGCTGCTGCTTTGGGGGCTGCATATCTTTCGGTGTGTCCATTTTTATTTTACACTGATGAAATAAAACAAATCATGGTCACTCATCGTTATATGCTAACACAACGGCATGGTAATAGCCGTGCTCCAACCCGACGTAAATTTGGCCCAAATCCGACATAAACATGGATATAAATATTGTAAAGATAAATAAAATATAGCAACAAACATATCTACAGACAAGTAACTGTTCTTACCGTTTTATCTATGCTTATAGTTCGCTGTTTACTTCTTTAGCATCTCATGAGTGTTCAGACTCCGCACATGCGCAGAACACACCTCCACCTCGCAACAAAACGGACGGTGATTGGCCGCTTTTACTTTTTGTATATAAAGGACATTCTTTGTGTGCGTATCCCGAGTGCAAGCATATTTCACCACTGCGAATAAAAACACACATTAATTGTAATCATATGTATTTTAATTTACTTTTTTGATTGTTTCATTTTAACTTTAGCGGTACACGCTCCAGACCCGTAGGGGCGCTGTGGGACTGCGGCTCTGAAGCGCTCAGCTGGCCTCACTTTTTCACAACACAACATCGACAATGACCACGTCCTGATCACTGCCCCAAAACCATCGGAATACTTTTATCGTGTTGTATTTGCTTTCTTATACATCGTCAACGATGGAGTCAAACGCACCTAAAAGGCAAGTTTCGTTGTGTGTCACTTTATAACTATTTTTTTTCCCAATTCTCAACTTGGTGAGCTAATGCTAATGTAGCCGCTTTGCTAACTGCGTTAACAACACAACTGTACTAAAGTCTGCAATCCATTTAATTTGCTATATGTCAGTAAGTGCGCGCCTTGTCTGTGTTTTTTTGTAATGTTTGTATTTCTGTTAACTATGTGCACTTTATATTGTTACTACACTGAATTTGAATGCATTGTAAATCAAGCAAATCAGTATTGTGCCACCACTATTTTTTATAATGCGTTATTCAGTGTCACTTCCAGTTTCACTTTTGCTATACATTTGACAGCAAACTGAAGAAGCTGAGTGAGGATAGCTTGACCAAACAACCAGAGGAAGTGTTTGATGTGTTAGAGAAACTGGGTGAAGGGTGAGTCTTCTGTGAAACCTCAGTATTTAGCTGACAAAACTGATTACTGTTATATTAAACAACTTGACATTTAACTGACTGGCTTATGTGTATTGTACCTGGATTTAGTTCCTATGGCAGTGTGAATAAGGCAATACACAAAGAGTCGGGGCAAGTGGTGGCCATCAAACAAGTCCCTGTGGAATCAGATCTCCAGGAAATCATCAAGGAGATTTCAATCATGCAGCAGTGTGACAGGTAGACTAATCATTTAAAAAGTAAATATCGATAAAATTTCATATTTATATACTAAAAAACTCTTATTAGTGTGTGAAATGTATTTTTATTGAATGAACATTTCTTGTTAGTCCTTATGTGGTCAAATACTATGGAAGCTACTTCAAGAACACAGATTTGTGGATCGTCATGGAGTATTGTGGAGCCGGATCTGTTTCTGACATCATCAGACTACGCAGCAAAACGGTTTGATCTTTTAATGCGCTTATTATCCTACAGATTCAGGGTACATGTTTTTTACACTAAAATACTGTGTTCATTGTGCAAATCTTAGCTGACAGAGGATGAGATTGCCACTATCCTAAAGTCAACACTGAAAGGCCTTGAGTATCTTCACTTCATGAGAAAGATTCATCGGGATATAAAGGCTGGAAACATCCTCCTCAACACAGAGGGACACGCCAAACTAGCAGACTTTGGAGTGGCTGGACAGTTAACAGTAATAACATATAAATATAATCATTAAAATCATGCATTGTTTTTACATGATTGTGCAGCATGTGCTAATCATGGTTATAATTAAATTTAGATATCGTAATTTCTTTCTTCATTTTCAAGGATACAATGGCAAAGAGAAATACTGTTATCGGTACACCTTTTTGGATGGCCCCTGAAGTTATTCAAGAAATTGGCTACAACTGTGTGGCAGATATCTGGTCCTTGGGAATTACAGCAATAGAAATGGCAGAGGGCAAACCACCATATGCAGACATTCACCCAATGAGGGTTGGTATAACAAATTAATACAGCGCAAAATATGTATAGATAAAGCTAATTTATGTTTCTTTTTCTATACAGGCTATATTTATGATCCCCTCTAACCCGCCTCCAACATTTAGAAAACCAGAGCTTTGGTCTGATGAGTTTACAGACTTTGTAAAAAAATGTCTTGTCAAGAATCCAGAGCAGAGAGCAACGGCGACACAACTATTACAGGTTTGTAATCAATATGTACAAAATGTGTGTACTAGGGATGTCAACAATTAATCAATTAACGATTAATTGTCGATTAAGACGTTGGTCGAACAAAATGCATTAATTGTAATTAATCGCTAATCACGGACACCGCACCCGCGTGGTCATGAAACAAGGCAACCGCGCACCGTGCTGTGCCAAGCTCGACTCACAGCCGGCCGCAGGCGCCAACGGCACTGCTCAGCAGCCCCGGGTGTACGCGCGAGGCAAGATCGAACTGCGGCGCATTCCTGGGCGCCGCAGTTCGATCTTGCCTCGCGCGTACACCCGCGCGTACACAACGTGCCGCTGCTGGTCCCGCGCGGCTGGCCCGCGGCTCGGACCCCGAGTCCCGCGCGGCTGGCCTGCGGCCCGAGCCCCGAGCCACAAACCAGTCGCACGAAACCAGCAGCGGCACGCAGCGGCCCAATCCTGGTCCAGTCCAGGTCCAGACTTGGTCCAGACCTGGTCCAGACCTGGTTTAGTTCTGGTCTAGACCTGGTCCAGTCCACGTTTAGTCCTGGTCTAGTCTCTTAGCCAATCAGGACAGAACACATGTTACACTATTAAAAACATTTATTTTTTTTTAATTAAAAAATCCGCGATAGAGCGAGGGATTACTGTATTTTGTTATTCAGCATCAATACATTCGTCTGCTTTTTACTAAGGAATAATTAATTGAGGAATATACAATATAATAATACTACGATATATTTTTGACTCACTGTTATGTATACTATAGCTTATATTCTTAAAGACCGTATTGAAACACTCAAATTCAGGTGAAAAACGCCGCTTATCAGTTAATCGTTAATCGATCGATAAGGTCAATCAACTATCAATTAATGAATTAATCGATAATTTGCATCCCTAGTGTGTACAATCCAAGGCAAAAGGAGAAATTCAATTTGTCAACTGGACAAAGGTTTATTTTGGTCAAATACATTTCACAGCTCATCCAAGCTGCTTCAGTTCTGGTCAGATGCTGGTGGACACTGCCTTATATCTGCCTGAAGGGAAGAGCTAACTACAGTGAAATTACTCTGAAACTATCACACCTTAGCTAGGTGTGGTAGTTTTCATACATCTGGTGTCAGATCAGGTCCAGAGGTGCTGACAAATTGAATTTTACATTTTGCCAATATGTAAAAAAAAATTGTCTCAAAATATTGTACCTAAATAGACAGCCATTAGTTAATCTCTTAAGACTGTGTTGGTTCTAACCAGTCTTTGTTTTGTGATTTGCAGCATCCATTCATTAATCAGGCTAAACCTGTCACCATTTTGAGGGACCTAATTACTGAGGCTATGGAGATGAAAGCTAAGAGACAACAAGAGCAGCAGCGAGAACTGGAGGAGGAAGACGATAACTCTGTAAATATACATTTTTTAAACTCCTCATTGTGCTTTGTTACAGTTACGTGTGTGAACAGATTTATTTTGTCGGCCTACTTCAGGAGGAGGAGACAGAGGTGGACTCTCACACAATGGTGAAATCTGGCACAGAGGGACCAGGGACTATGAGAGCTACCAGCACCATGAGCGACGGGGCTCAGACCATGATTGAACACGGCAGCACCATGTTGGAGTCGGACCTGGGAACTATGGTCATAAACAGTGATGATGAAGAAGAGGAAGATGACCAAGGATCTATGAGAAGTGAGCCCACGCTTCATATACTTTTGTAATGTGTTTATTGTATTGTCCATTATTTTTTACAGAAAACCTTTTCTACAAAATTTTAACAATATGTTCAGATACATTTTGTTTTTGTGTCTAACACGCTTAAAAATGAAGCAAAACAAAAAATGGGAATTGGTGTACTGGTAGCTTTATATACTTATGTTGAATCTTCTTCACTACTTCAGTGCCTTTTGACAAACATGTACTTTAATATCAGTATAAACAATTATTTTCTATTTTCTCTACAGGACATGCCACCCCCCAGCAGCCTATCCGTCCTTCCTTCATGGACTATTTTGACAAACAGGACTCTAATAAAGCATCACAGCAGCAGGAAAACTACAACCACAACCAGCCTCAGGAGCAGCCCGGTTACCACATCCAGTCCAAAAATGTCTTCCCTGACAATTGGAAGGTCCCACAAGATGGAGACTTTGACTTTGTGAGTAATCTGTTCCACACTTATTTCTAGTTTCTAGCTGCAGTTGTGTATTAGTCATTATGGAAAATGTGTTATTATAAAAATATGAGCAAACATTTCTGTTTATTGATGCGTTCTAGTTGAAAAACCTGGACTTTGATGAGCTGCAGATGCGCCTCAGTGCCTTGGATCCAATGATGGAGAGGGAGATAGAGGAGCTGAGGCAGCGCTACACTGCCAAAAGACAACCCATTCTGGATGCCATGGATGCCAAGAAAAGGCGACAGCAAAACTTCTGAGGGCCACATCACCTTTTACGACCAGTACCACAAAATAATCACTTTTACATGTAATGCTGAAGACCACTGCTGTTTTACCACATGATCACTACGTAAATATAAAGAAATGCCTGTTACACATAGGGCAACACCTTTGGCCTTCTAACCTTCATAGTAATAATTCTCAGGACTGTAGCCAAAGTAGATAACCACTCACTCACTTATATCATATTATTGTCATGAAGGACTACCAGCACTTCCAGGCCAGCATTTATCCAGCTCTCATTCACAACAAAATGACAGCAATCTGGTCAAAAACCTGTGGCCCTTCTTCAAACTGTTAATGTATTGTATATATAACCTAGAGCTTAGTTTGAAAATACCTGTAACAAAAGCTGTGGCAGTTTGCCCATGACCAAAGACAATCATGTTGATTTTGTTGAGAATGCCTTAAACATTTTGAAACCCAGGTTTCAAAGAAGCAATGTAATGTAACAAACGGTTGAAACAATTTTAACTTGTGTTTGTGCTAGACCTTAAAAAGCTGCAGTTAAGCAGATGCTAATAATGGGGCAGACAATGCATGTTTTCAAAATTGTTTGTGGACCATATAAATATCTAACTTTTATATGTTGTTATTGGTTTTGACATTTTAGGTTAATTATTCTCATTTTATCAATTCAAACATTGTGCCACATATTACACATACCCCTCTGGGAACTATCAAAAACTCCATCCACTGTTAAACAAGAAAAATAGTATTAATTTTGCATTCCAAGTAAGCATTAAAATCATTCCTCAAGAGCTCACTTTTTCTCTCACACAGAAACAGAATTTAAGATGAATGAATTTATGACAAACTGTAGCATGTTTTTTTTAGCCATAACCAAGTTTGATTCACATTTGATTTGACATTGTTGATGAAGGATGATGACAGTGAGAGTTAATCTTTTTATGAAGGAAAAACTGCCGTGCCCAATATTTTTGCTTTGAAAGTTTAATTTAATCTTAAATCTTACAATGACCCTTTGAATGAACCATGACCTTAGAGACAACTTGCTGTTACGAACAATGTGAATGTTATATCATAAGTATTCATTGGGTTGGTTTGAATAATCATGTCAGATAGTTTCCTGCATGCCAATTTTAAAAATCCATGCAATTTTAACATGCATATAAGTACTCACTTTATTTATTTATTTTTTTGTTTTTAATACTGGTTCAAACCTGATTGACAATTTATGGTTTATCTAGCTTGACTTATGTTATTATAGTCTATGCATGTGTAATCATTGCTATAGTGGACTGAATTGTTTTAACTTTGCAGGTAAAAGTACTGTTACAATGAAGCTGGACTTTTAAAGCTTCAACTAAACTATGACACTGTACAGTAAATTCTGCCATGTTATGTAAAATCACTCTATTGCTTAATGATTTTGTCTTTTAACTATATTTCTGAAATGTATGAGAATGTAGAGTGGACTCATTTATGTTTGAACCACTTAATTTATTACTTTTGTTTGTAATACTGTTTTGAAAGTTGCAACATATTAATAAAAGGTCCTAATAGGTCTATCTATTTGAATATTTTACACAATTGCTTTGGATAATGCAGTGAATACTAATAGAAGAAGCAAGATGTAGGTCTACTAACTGTTCATTTATTGATTTTTCTTATTCATTTTGTGGCAAAAGGGAGAAATTCAATTTGTCAACTGGACAAAAGTTTATTTGGTCGAATACGTTTCACAGCTGATCTAAGCTGCTTCTTCAGTTCTGGTCAGACGCTGGTAGACACTGCCTTATATCTTCCTGAAGAGAGGAGCTAACTACAATAAAATTACTTTGAAACTACTACACCTACTTGTTAGGTAGGCCTATTAAATATGCAGTGGGATTGGAGTGTAGGGATTTGTTAGCAAAGCCATTCAGGACCATAATGGGTGTTTTTACACCTCTGGACCTGACCTGCTGCCCTATTGTTTTGTTTGTTTTGAATTAGGTTTGAGGATAGAGTTATAGATGGGAGACAAATGACGTCTGAGACCTCCATTTCTGTTCAAGGAAGAATTCTCTTTCTTGACAAAATTATTCATTATAATTATGTCAAGAAAGAGAATCTTTGACAATATTACACAAAAACTGCATACTTTTATAGTTTTTAGAGCACTGGATTTTGGGAGTCATTTCTACCTGCAGCAGCTGTAACAAATATAAGTGTACCTTAATAACCGTAGTAAATGCGCACTCAGTGCTTTACCATAATGTTATCAGATGAGCAGCATTTTAAATTTGCGCTTTTTGAGGGGCATTTATGGTAAACATACGACAGCGTCATAAACCTTTGGTCGTGTTATACAACGATTACTCTGAGATTTGAAGTGTTAAATAAGTTAGAAACATGTCTACAATCAATAGAAAAATCGTTTACACCGCTGCAGCCCCAGCTGCGATTGGACCATACAGGTAACTTTACATTTTAAAGTCTGGGGAATGGCTAGCTTGAGAGTGAATGAATGAAAAAGCTTCCCAGGGCTGGCTTCATGGGATTGTAAAGAGACTGTGCAGTTTAGCGAGGCTAGAGGGCGTGTTTTTGTGCACATTGAACTTAAGTTTTCTGACCCCTCAAAAAGTACCAGTTTGCCCGAGCTCCAGTAGTCAGACAGCAGGTGAAATATGGCATCTATTTGCAGACAGTTCCCCTACACACCTAAAGCTCCCATCAGACAGGGAATATACAGGTAAGTAGCCTATTATTAAGCTAGGAAAGAATCCATAAATGTAGACCATGCAATACTTTGGCTACAGATAAACCTTATTTGTTATCGATGGCAAAAGGAGAAATTCAATTTGTCAACTGGACAAAAGTTTATTTGGTCGAATACGTTTTGCAGCTCATCCAAGCTGTTTCTTCAGTTCTGGTCAGATGCTTCTGGACACTTGCCTTTTATCAGCCTTATTTGTTATCAGAAGACAGCATGTGTAGACTGTCTTCCTACTTTATTTTCTAAGTCAAAGGTAAGGGCGTTCCTGCTTCGACCAATTGGCTGCAGACACCAGGGGTCATTTATGCTATCATTTTTGTTTATACAGCTCTGGAAAAAATAAGAGATCACTGCAAAATGGTCAGTTTTTCTGATTTTACTACTTATAGGTATGTGGTTGGGCAAAAGGAACATTTTTGTTTGAGTCTATAAACTACTGACAACATTTCCCCCAAATTCCAAATAAAATACTGTATTATCGTTTAGAGCATTTATTTGCAGAAAATAAGAAATGGTCAAAATAACAAAAAAGATACACGTTTTCAGACCTAAAACAATGCAAAGAAACAAGATCAAATTCATTTTAAAACAACATAATACTAATGTTTACACTTAAGAAGAGTTCAGAAATCAATATTTGGTGCAATAACCCTTATTTTTAATCACAGCTTTCATGCGTCTTGGCATGCTCTCCACAAGTCTTTCACATTGTTCTTGGGTGACTTTATTCCACTCCTGGTGCAAGAACTGAAGTAGCTCAGCTTTGTGTTTGTGTTGGAATTCAACAGACGCTGGAATGGAATGGCTGTAATACATGTAGGGATGCTGATTTTAGAAAAAAAAAATGCAGTGGTCTCTTATTGTTTTCTACAGTTGTAGTGTTAGGCGCTTGATGTGTCATTATTGAGTACAATACACGTAGACAATAGGCCTAGTTAAATCACAGCATTGTCCCATACGTTATATGTAAAAGAAATTAAGTTATAGGCTAATTTTTTATAAGACATTGACAGTTATAGGCCATGTGCTTAATATGTAAATCATATTAGACCTTTTATAATTGTCTCTTTTCATAGTGCTCCCCGTTTACAGTGTAGGCTATACATTTACAACTAGGGTAGCAAAAGAGCAAAATATCTTTGACTCTATCTGAATCAATGTCCAAAAATTATAAATGCCCAGGCTACTGTCCCATTCCTTGTTGTTTCTAATTACAAAATATGATATATCTTCCTGGGACCCAAAGAAAAAAAGTGTATTTCAGTTTGTTTGTTTTTTTACATTTTTACATTTTGTTAATTTTATTCATAATGTGACTATAATAGTGTGAAATCCATGTGAAGTTAACAACCTAACAAAACACTTTTTTATGCCCAACATCTCTGACAAGCTTATACAGTCACCTCAAAAAGTTTTTAGACTCCCTTTTAATTTCTTATTTATTTTTTAATCATTATGCAGCCACAAACTAGATTCTATCTCAAAACACTTAAAAGATAGACTGGTTAACTCAATGTCTACTCTAAAGAACACAGAATGAATGGGCCGGGTCTCAGGAGGATATTGCAATAATTGTCATGCCTCAGTACGGCTTTGAATGGAAATAGCACCTTGAAAATAAAATGCAGAATAATGAATTATACCTGTGTTTCTCAGCCAGGCAGTGGTAGTGGACAGGACCATGTACATTTCAGGGCAGATTGGGATGGACGTTGCCTCTGGTCAGCTTGTGGAGGGCGGCGTACAGGCCCAGGCCAAGCAGGTCAGTGGATCTCCAAAACAAATGCTGTAAATACACTACAACTTGAATAGTTGTCTAGTCATGATTATTTTGTTTCATGTCTGAATCATAGGCTCTTGTAAACATGGGGGAGATCCTTAAAGCTGCCGGCTGTGACTACAAAAATGGTGAGCAATAGGCCCTCAAGTCTGAACAGGTGATTGTGTAAATTAAAACACCAATAATGTAATAATATTATGTTATTCCAGTGGTGAAGACAACTGTACTGCTCGCTGATATAAACGATTTCAATAACGTTAATGAAGTTTACAAAACATGTAAGTATCAATTAATGTAGGAACAATAAAACCTTTGTCAAAATATAGTTTTCAAACAAACAAGAGGCCTTAGCTATTCTTCTCTGAGTAAGTGCAAAGAATAACCACTAGGGGGAAGACTTTTACCAGAAGTCTCAAATCCAATATTATTGCATTCGTTCATAAACAATTCTTGGGAAGTGTAAAAATACTATGTAGGTCACAGATTGGAGTCATATGAACCATGTTTTTGGGTCTAAATTGATGTTTACTTTTGAGTGTTTATATTTGGGAGATGTTCATGTCCAGAATTGGAGACATGGTGATAAAAAGTTATTAGCAATCCTACTTAAAGCAAGCAAAAAAGCCATTATAAGAAAATGGCTGAGGGCAGATCCTCCATCAATAGAGGAGTGGATAGAGATAATATATGAAATCTATGTGACGGAAAAGTTGTCTTTCACCCTACAGAATCAAAGGGACTCTTTTTATGAAACATGGACAGAATGGACTGAGTATGTGAAACCAATTAGATCGGACTTTATCCGACAACTAATACTGTAAACACATCTCGATTGATATTTCAATGAGCAACTGTAACGGCACTCTTCTCTTTTGTGGATTTGTTTTGTTCTGTTTTGTATAATTGAAAAAAAAACAACTATGCAAAATATTTTAAAACTATTTTTTATTATTGTATTGTTGTTTTGGTATTGCTGTTCTGTCTAACCAAGCATAAAACTGCATACCATAAAGTAACATAAAATTATACTCTTAAAGATTCACTGTAACTTTTTCTGGAGTCCGCAGCCTGTTTGTCTCCATGGAGATTTTAATTCCTTTAGTTCAAATTGTCCACAGTATGGTATTAAACTAATATTCATCTACATGTGTTATTTATTGCGCAAAAATATCTTTTAAAAAAAACATAAATTCTTTGCCTCTCCACAAATACAACCTGTAATTTGGCTTGCAAATCTCCGCGGAGATATACTTTTGAAATTAGGCACATCTCCATGGAGACAATCAGGTGACAGACCCTCCACTGGATAAGTTATACAGTACACCTTAAAAAAAATAAAAAAATAAAATACATATTCCACATTGTATTGAAGTTGGACCAGAACACTGGGAAGTACTCAGTTGGACAGCTCTCTTAAATACCTTCACGGCGGTCTAGCTTCAATGTTTTGGGCATTTCCTCTTGGCTCACAGGCACAGGTGTAACTGAACCTGCCTGACCAGTGAGTTGTAAGTGGATACTGTTGTGCAGGTAATCCAAGTCCCTGGAGCTAACGTTACTGCTCAGGGCCCCAGACCCCCCTCCCTCCCGTGCTCTGAGCCCACTCATGCAGAAACCACAGGGGGGAAACTTTCATTGACCCGAAATCTGATACAATTAATTCTGTCTGAGAGCTACTGGCTGTGGTTATTACAATGCACATGTTACAGTTTCCCTTTTCCTCTTTTTAAAGGTCCCATGGCATGAAATTTTCACTTTCTGAGGTTTTTGAACATTAATGTGAGCTCCCCTACCCTGTTTAGCCCCCCCCCCCATGGTTAAAAGTTGCAAAATGTCTAAACTGAGCATTTGCGATCCTTTTCTGCGTTACAAAAAATCGGAGCTCAAACGGGCGATTTTGAACAAGGCACCTTATTGACGTCAGATCGAAAAAAGAAATGCAAATGCAGTTCCACCCCCGTCTGTCTGTACTCAGCGTCTCTGTAAATCACGCCCAGAGAGTTTGGACTGCGAATGCGCTAGGCAATGCGAAATGCGTTTTTTTATTTGCCTGGAGGCACGTCCGAGTGTTTCTAGGCTCGGAAGTCCTTTATCTGAGCCTCTGGACCTTTGAACAGCAGTGGTTTAATTTTATTTTTATGTGGAAATGTGTTTATTTTTCAATGGAACGCTTGAAATCTCCCCCCTCCCGTGCAAAAACAAGGAAATGGATCAGCTGAGGGCTCAGAGCGAGAGGGAGAGTTTGGCCACGCCCCCACCCTCTACTATTGGCCAGCTCTTTTCTCCTCATTTGCATTCAAGCAACAATGCCCATTATAGAGTATTCAGAGTGAGAAAAATTACTCTTTCTCAGCTTATCTCTGTTTCTCATGCACTGAGTGTTGATTTTGAAGAAGGATTCATTTACAGTATTAGGGAACCATTAAGGAGCCATATAAAAGCATCAAGAAGTACCATGTCATGGGATCTTTAAATTAATTATTAAAGGCCCCATATTACGTTATTTTCTGATCTATGTTTTAATGTTATTTTCTCATCAAAAACATGCCTGGAATTGTGTTTGATTTTATTCACACATGTTTAACACACAAACCCTGCTTATTTAAGTTCTTCTTTCAAACAGAAAATGATCTGTTCCTCCTTATGATGTCACGTGGTTAATACAGGAAGCACTCCACTGTGTTTATAAACTCCATACATCTGCACTATAATCATTTGGATAATTTCACCCCTGGAATTGCCGATCTCTACTGAACTAAAGGTAGAATGTAGCTGTTAACTTGAAAACTACCGCTTCATGACATCACAAGGTGGAACAGAGCATTTTGAGCTTTGGAGATGTAGACTAATAATAAAGGAGTTACTCAAACGTGTGAAGGAAACAAAACACAACTCCAGGTATGTTTTTAAGGAGATAAGAGCATTCTAACATGGCTTAAAACTTATAAGAGCAAATTTATGACCTTTTAAAGAGTACATCTGATCATTATAGCTCAGTTATATATGTTTTTTTGTGATTTTGTACGTGATAAATGTATAATAGAGGTTGTATTTAGACAGGGTTAGAATTTAAGACTATTGGGGGCTATCATAGTTTCTGCAGTTAATGGGAAACACTAGTCAATTGTTGAAAATTGATCTAATGAATATACTGTTTATATACTGAACCCTGTAAACAATTACGGTACTTTTTGTGTCTTTTAGTTTTCAGCAGTAACTTCCCTGCTCGAGCTGCGTATCAGGTGGCTGCTCTCCCCAGAGTATGTTTAATTACTCCTTCAAAGTTTATATCATGCTTTTGTAATAAGGCTACATACATACAGTGATTATGTCCATATAATTTTGCTTGTAACACATTAGCTAGTCCCTGTGTGGTACTGCCCCATCTTTTATGTTTTATGTCTTTTGTCTTTTCAGGGCGCGCTGGTGGAAATTGAAGCTATTGCCGTGCTTGGTCCTATTTCGGACTCCTGACTAACCGCCCCAATCACAAACAAGCTGTAGTTTAAGCAGACGACTGACCATTTCAGTTAACACCATAGAAGTTTCACTCTAATCACAACATTCATAATTTACTGCATATATTGTCATACTTTTTCATACTAATTTCATTAAATATTTGCACAAGTAATGAATTATGAAATCGTCAATAGTATATTCATCGTAAAGTAGTAAGTAAATGCTTTTGATAAAAACATGAAACATTTTTGTTACTTCTTTCATTTTTTTTTCATTTACATGGAGCCATTTAAGTCGCGATATACTGTAGCTGATTTGTGACATTGTGTATCTTTACTTTAAAAATAATTTAGCGATATGACGATTGACAAACTTCTTATTAAAAGAGACACAGAAACAGTTTAAGGTCTTATTATTATTTAAATGATCCAGTTTTTACATTCGGCATTTGTGATACATTAAAATTACTTGATATTTCATAAACAAGGAAGTCACCAGCTTTTCATACATATTCATTTAACCAAATCAAAGCCAGTTTCTAAGAATATTGCATTTCCATAAACACATTTGGCTTTGGGTTTCAAGAAGAATATTAAGCTTAAATAAATATCTTCTGATGTTTATATCTACACAGGAAATAAATATAAGAAATATTTTCACAAGGAGTCTTAATTGCTGTTATAAAGTTTTCTCAAGTGCAGTTGAACTCTATGTACATGAGTAGTAACACCACCCAGAGGAGAGAAGGCACAGTGATGTCTGACCAACCCTGAAGGATCTTGGCAACAAGTTAATAAGTTTTACACAGACGCACACATGTCCAGCCACGCTACAGAAATGCACTCTTTCAGTCACACCATAGGAAACCATTCATCTGTGCAGTCCTGCTTTACTCACTGGGAGCTGTAAACACAAAGCAGAGTTTGAGGGAGGGTGATTTGAAATTCGTGTTTGGATTTCAATAACAAAGTTTACCTGGTGTCCCTTCTGTGCTGGGCTCTGTTGCTGCAGGTTGTGTGGCTTCTGCGTTTTCTGTAAATAAGATAAGATAAGACTTTATTGATCTCACACAGGAGAAATTCACTTGCCACATTAGAGCCAGGCAGTTTAGTGCAAAAGAAAGTTAGAACAAAAAAGTGCATACAGACAAGATAAGTAATAATAATAATAAGTAAATAAGAAAATGTAGAAAAATAATAAAGTAGGATTAATGTAAGAAAACTGAGTCAAGATTAGAATAGGGGTGCTAAACTATCAGAAACTACTGTTTGCCGAGATGTATTTACTATATTTTTACTTTTCTTGGACATATACAATACTTATACCTTATTTGACACCAGTCCCTTACTATTTTTGCTACTTATTTTTAATTATTTTTAATTTATTATTACCATTTATATTTTTGCTTTGTGTGAGCTACTGTGTCTAAATTATTTTCCTTATGGATCAATAAAGTAAGTCACAATCTATATTATGGATATAATGATATTCCTGATTTTTTTTTTTTTTATCATAAATGAAGCCACAATAATTCAAATGACTGCTCACACACAGATAGGGTGCATCAGCACAACTTTAAAAAAAGAGAATGAACTGTTGAAATTAAACTGGTAGCTCACATCGAGTGCACTTCAGTTAAGAGGGTTTTTTAATTTATTTTTCTTGATTATGCATTTTTGTGTAGGCCTATGTATAATAATCATGATCATTTCAATTAACTGCAGAGTGCTAGTCAACAATAAGACCAGTTATTCTACTATTCTACTATGTATTATACAGTGATAATATAAAAAAGCCGTTTGTTCTTTACTAATGCTACTACTCGTCTTTTCTGGTTAGCAAAAAGTATATACTGACTATATAAATAAAAGTGTATTCAGATATAACGAAAGGAAGCTGTGCATTAGATCAAGCACATAAAATGCCCATAAAAGAAAATCTACAATATTGTGCTTCAACCCGTCTCTAGCAAATATTTCAGTCTCAACATCCTTCCCAGCTGCAGAACAACATTTATTTGTGGTCGTATATAAGTACTCAGCCAGACCCCCAGCAGCCTTCGCTCTTTGTCCTTCACAACAGCTCAGGTTAGGAGAGAACTGAGCCGGATAAGGAGTAGAAAAGCTGCTGGACCAGACGGGATCAGCCCCAGGCTCCTTAAGTCCTGTGCAGATGAGTTGTGTGGAGTTATGGAGCATGTCTTCAACCTGAGCCTGAAGCTGAAGGTGGTGCCACAGCTCTGGAAGACCTCCTGTGTGGTACCTGTGCCCAAGACACCGCACGCCAAAGACCTCAACAGCTTCAGGCCAGTGGCTCTCACGTCTCATCTGATAAAGACTCTGGAGAGGCTCATCCTGGGTCACCTCCGCTCCACGGTGAGCTCGGCGATGGACCCGCTGCAGTTCGCGTATCGGCCCGGCATCGGAGTAGAGGACGCCATCATCTCTGATGCATCGCTCGCTGTCCCACTTGGAGAGGCCCACTGTGAGAATCTTGTTCTTCGACTTCTCCAGTGCGTTCAACACCATCCAGCTGCTGCTCCTGAGGGACAAGCTGGAGTGGGCAGGAGTGGACTGTGACCTGGCTAAGTGGATCCTGGACTACCTCACAAACCGGCCCCAGTTTGTGAGAGCCCGGGACTGTGTGTCTGACCTCATGACCTGCAGTGTGGGGGCACCCCAGGGCACGGTCCTCGCGCCCTTCCTCTTCACCCTCTACACTGCAGACTTCAGACACAACACGGACAGCTGTGTCCTGCAGAAGTTCTCTGATGACTCCGCCATCATTGGTCTCATCACAGACGATGATGACACGGAGTACAGAGGACTAACGCAGGACTTTGTGGACTGGTGTCAGCGGAACCACCTTCTCATCAACGCGGGTAAGACCAAGGAGATGGTGGTGGACTTCCGCAGACGCCACTCTACTGCCCCATCCCCCACCAGTGAACATCCAGGGAAGTGACATTGAGAGAGTGGACTCTTACAAGTACCTGGGTGTTCATCTGAACAATAAAATGGACTGGACTCATAACACAGATGCACTGTACAGGAAGGGCCAGAGTCGGCTCTATTTCCTGAGGAGACTGCGGTCCTTTGGAGTGAGAGGGCCACTCCTGAGGACCTTCTATGACTCTGTGGTGGCATCAGCCATCCTGTACGGTGTGGTCTGCTGGAGCAGCAGCGTCACAGAGAGGGAGAAGAAGAAAATGGACAAGGTCATCAGGAAGTCCAGCTCTGTCCTGGGCTGTCCTCTGGACTCGGTGCAGCAGGTGGGGGACAAGAGGGTCCTGGCTAAACTCATGTCTATGCTGGACCATGAGTGTCACCAGGACGCTCTGTCGGCTCTAGAGAGCAGCATCAGTGACAGACTGATTCACCCTCGCTGTGTTAAAGAGAGATTTCGCAGGTCTTTCCTTCCTGCTGCTGTCAGACTGTACAATGATCAATGCTAGCCATGTTCATCTCCATAGCAACCATGTGTCATCTCCATAGTAATAATTACATGTGCAATATTATTTAAAGTCACTTTACCTGCTACTTATTTGTGTAACAACCACTGTCCATCACTGCACTGTACACAATCATCTGAGTCACTTTATTGTAGTGATAGTATATATTACTGAACTGGAGTCACTTTAACTGCTGTTTGTTCACTGCTCAGAATCAAAGACATTTATTGTGCAGCGTTCCTGTGCCTTTAACCTTACAGTGTTGTGTTTTTTTAGTTGATTGTACATACTTATTATTATTTATCTTAATTTTTGATGCATGCTCTTTTTTCCCACTGTTTATGAAACTTGCGTTGTGACACTGCAATTTCCACATTGTGGGACAAATAAAGGATTATCTTATCTTATATGTGGTGATCACATATTACAGACTATGTGGCCTCTAAGCACTTTGCATGAGCCAAAGGAAAATAGTGCAATCCTCAACCTGCCGCAGGCTTTGAACATATTTGCATCTAAATACGATAAATGAAGAAACCACAGTAAACGTCATTCAGCTCTTGTCACACAACCATGTTATACGACCATTTTGAACCAATGGTGCAAATAATGTACCTTGCTATGTGTTTTTGATGTTATCATGCAGTAATTGAGTATGTTTTAAATGCGCATGGCAGGATTTCATGTTTGTTTGTTTGTTTTAAAGGATTCCTTTATTTGGTTCTAGTACCTGTGGTAAATATCAAAGTTTTACATCAGTTGCATGTACATTGTAGAATTTGAATGTGTGTAATTAGAAAAAAAAATACAGAAAGTAAAACTGAGTTCTCTCTATAATACAAAATTCCAGTTCAAACATTAATTAAAAAAAAAAAAGGTGTTGTCTGGCTCCTGTTATAGTATGGTGGCTAGACAGTTATGCAATTATCTCTATATAATAATAAAAAAAGGGAATACTAGAGTTTAATAATAGATAGATGATAGATAAGTAGTAGATTATAAATGAAACTAGAAATTAAACATTAACATATTTGTGTTAAAGGTGCACTTGTCTCCATGGAGATGTTATTTCTTTTGCATGAAATGATCCACAGTATGACATTAAACATATCTAGCTTGCATTTATTTAATTACAGGTGTTTTATAGCTCAACATTACTGTGAACAACATGAATTCTTCCTATGTGCAGGCTTGCTTCTCCATAAACCTGACCATTAACTCCATCTCCATTGTGATTACCAAGTTTATTTCCATTCTGTGAAATACTCAAGGCAAAGCACTAATAACTCCCTCCGTCAAAAACGTTACACAACTACCTTTTAGAGAAATTACTAGCCTAATAAGTCATGTACTTCCTTATGTGAATGCTGACCCAATTACTGGATGTGGAACATATAAACAGATTCCTGTGTGGTGACCCCTGTGTGTTCATTATTAGCCACAGCCTCTTGAGTGGTGTTGTTGGATACGGCCTGGTTACCTCTTCGCCGATGGGACTGTGTGTCTGGGGCCTGATAATGGGACACAGAGTGTACATCAATACTCTCTCAGTAACTGCTGTAGTGAGCCCCGTCATTTTGGTTTGTCTATTAACCAGCTCCTGGAGTTTTGATTTCACTATTTGTCCATAAATAAATTCATATTCCTAAAATGTAACTGGCTCCAAATTTGCTCCTATAAGATAAGATAAGATTAGCCTTTATTGTCCCTTGGGAGAAATTTGTCCTCTGCATTTAATCCATCCTGCACCCGGGGATCTCCATGATCTTCTTGCTTCAGCTTGGTCAGGACCTCAGCTGGAGAATCCTCCCACAGGTGGCTCACGTCAGAACGGGCCTTGATGTATCTTCTGCCACTGGGCTACCAGTGTCCGCAGACACTGGGGGCGGGGTGGGGTTAAGTGTCTTGCCCAAGGACACAACGGCAGCACTCATCTGTAGGAGCTGGGATCACCCGTCAAGAGCGGGATTTGAACCGCCATCCCCTGGATCACCAGGCAAGCGCTCTACCAACTGAGCTACTGCCGCCTTTATAACTGCTAGCCTTGTGAGCTTCACTGGACTGGAGTGAAACACTATGGGTGACATCACACTCTCTTATTCCACTTGTTTACACAGTCTATGGTTGAAACCCATGAATACGGTGAGTGGTATTTGTAAATAATTAGTTGTGGCTTAAATAATACTGTATTTTCCATTGATTATTCTTCGACCTGAGATCATTTTAAATAACCAAAAGTGTGTTCACCTGGTTCAGGAGCTGGTGTTTCTGAGGGGGCGTCTGTGGTGGTCTCAGCTGCAGCAGCGCCCTCTGCTGGAGACTCTGCTGGGGTCTCTGCTGGGGCCCCTGCTGGGGCTTCAGTGGGAGCATCAGCTGCAGGTGCTAACTCCTCTGCGGCAGGTGGGGTTTCCACAGCCGCAGCAGCTGGGGCGGCCTCTGGTTTAGCCTCTTCAGCTGCAGCAGGAGTCTGGTCTGGGAGGGTCACACTGTCCTCAGCAACGTTCCCGTTCTCATTGGCAGCACCTGGGCACAATGGCAGTTACACCAGTGATTCAAATAATAATCATTTAAATTTACACCGTGCTTTTTTGGACCCTCAAATGCACCAAAGGTGGTAGATAAATGTCTGTAAAGTGACAATGCGGTGTTACATTGGCAGTGAAAATAACAAGAGAAAATAAGATGAAAAATATTAAGCAAAAATAAGATGAATTGTTGGTTGATATTCTTTCTACCTCGAAAGAATCTCTCACATAACTGCATCTCAAATCATGCTTGGCCCAGACATTTGATGAAATTTTGTGATTGTGAGGACTTGTGCAAATTGAGACCCTCCAAATCTTCTCTTCTTTAATTATACTAAAAAAGTAAAATGAATTATAACTTACAAATAAGACTATCTCAGACCTTTTTCATCAATGGGTGTGTGTTTGTGTTGTGGTTTTGAGCACTTTGCTTTGTCCCTGTGTAACACTGTGGAGCCGTATGACTTAAAGTCAAGGGCCAAGGGTTTCATTTCACTGGTGTGACCAATGTGAAGGTGTGCTTCAGGTGACAGTCCAAACTTTCTCTCTATCTTCTATCTCAAAGCATCACATGGCTATTCCAGAACCAACCATGTGAAGAAACTTACTGTTGTAAGGAACTGCAGTAGTCTAGTGTTTTTCTTGCATATGTAAGCGGTCTTTAGCCTGAAAAGCTCTGTATATTATTATATTAATAGTACATCTCAACTTTAATTTATTTTCTACATTTCTTTACAAGAGCATACCTTTATACAACCATTCAGCTCCCACTTAAATATATATTTTATGAACACACAAGCCAGTGTGTAAAAACTTTGTATTTTGTTTATGTGTTTGCACTGGTTGTCACAGGTAAATAGGCTCTTTCAAACACATGCAAACTTTAAGAAAACAATCCTCATTTCCATCTGTCCTCAAGCCCAAGACAGGAAGGATGCTGAGCAGCCTTACATCATTTATAAGAAAATTATTTTCTTAATCAAACTATGACCTGAAAAACAGGTCAAAAACAACACTTGTGTACTTTGATATCACTATGAATACAATTGTATAACATTGCAGAAGTGTATTTAGTATATATGTTTTTTCACAATGTCTATATACTTTTAAAAAAATATAACAGGAACCCAAACCCTTTCATGGTTACATAATTTGCCTCCTCTGACTATCCAAACACGATAAGAGGACATGTGTTTTCGACAATGCTGCCTTTGCAATTCAAACACTGTGCAATCATTTGAGTCTCTTCCATCTTCTTTTTATTTTATTATCTTAACCCATTGTCTTGCGCAATCAGATAAAGACAATTTCTAAATATGTCCAACACTTGCAACATTAGCACACCTCATAAAACAATATAACAATGATATATCTATTTAGTTAGAGGTTTGTAAAGGTTTAAGGCATAGATAGATGGTGAGGACTGTGCTAGCATCTGGAGTCATATTTAAAAGGTGCCCAAACTTGGCTGCTAAATTGACTATAATGGAAATTACAATTTAAATGGTCATTATTACAAAGGCTGCTATTATTTAGGTAATATAATGTCCTCTTGTCCTGGTCTGTCTGTTATCATTGTATTCAAAAATCTAGTTTAAAACCTCCTGAAAAATATTTAGAAAAGCATGGGATCATTTTCTAAATTTTTTCACATGATATTACTACAGGCATGTCTGAACACATGTTTTGTATTTTAAAACAGAAACCTCAAATATTTCAATATTTGTCAGAAACAATTGTAATAGATATTTTTCAAAAATTCCATGACTCAAACCAGTATGACACAGAGGAGGCATATGTTTGGTGACCTGAGAGGAGAAACATTTAGATAAACTATATACCTGGTGCAGGGTCCGCTGCTTATTTCCATGGAGACGTTATTGCTTTGGCTAGAATGTTTAACAGTATGGCTTTAAACGTACCTGCCTCCATAGAGATAAGCAGGAGATGCCACTGGGCCAGTTTAGAGTTCAGATCTGTGGAGAGGCGAGGTCATTGACAGTAAGAATGGAATACTTTCTGGATCATTTGGAGAAATAATAACACCTGCAAATGAATAAATGCAAGATATAGGTTTAATGTCAATACTGTGTGTAACATTCCAGGAAATAATATATTGGTGTTATATAGCGTTTTTCACAGTAACTCAAAGACACTTCACAATAGTTTAACAAAACAGGACAGGACAAACAAAAACAAGTAGCAAGAAAGCAGTCATTTGTGGGGACTATAGGCTTTGAGGAAAAGATTAGTTTTGAGCTGATGAAACACAGCAAAGCAATGACACGTACATGTAGACAAGCAGGTGAAAGCGTCAGAAAATGTACATAGTCCAGCTTTAAATTGTTGAAATAAACTGGCAGAGATGGATGCCTTATTCAGATCAGTCTGTCCAAAGAAAACACTACTTACTGCACCACAACCTGTCTTTTCTGACCCACTACAACAAAGACGTGTACAAAGTGGCTTCTCCATTTCCTATTGAAATTGTAGACTGTCATCAAAGCCTCACTGTGTGCTCTACTGTCCCTATCATGGGGTATAGAGCCAAAAACACTGTTAATCAACAACAATAAACTTTCCCATATGGACACCCAACCTGACAAGCACCACAGATATCACTTGCTGTGCTCCACATTTGCATTTACTCAGTGTTTTTCTTATCTGAACTCGGGTGGTGGTAAAAGGATGAGGACATTCTATACGGAGCAGGCAATGATACCAGTTCAACAGGAGCCCCAAGACTATTTTTAGACCAAAACACTCAAATAAAAATAATAAAACACTACATTTTTTGTGAATCAATGCATATTTCTTATTGCTAAGTAACAGCACACGTTGATTTTAAAATGCCACACATCAAAAGTATATATATATATATATATATATATATATATATATATATATATATATATATATATATATATATATATATATATATATATATATATATATATATATATATATTTTTTTTTTTTTTTTTTCTAATTTTCTTTTGCACTAAACTGCCTGGAGCTAATGTGGCAAGTTAATTTCTCCTGTGTGAGATCAATAAAGTCTGATCTTATCTTATCTTATTTCCCATGCTCAATGTCACATAGCCTACAGTTTATAAAGTCAGTCCTATTAATCAACTTCTCGTTGTACGCCATTTCTATTGTACATTTGTATTCATATTGGCAGCATATAAAATAATGTTGTATTTGGAGCAAACAGTGACAAAATAATTATAGCTCCGACAAACCTGTGGTGCTGGCCCCATTGCTCTCCTCGCGCTTGCTCCCTGGTCGCGCGGGGTCAACGGTTGAAGTTTGTGAACTCGTGGAGCACCCCATCTTGTCTCGTGCGCATAGAGGACTGCGTGTCCAACTTCAGGTTTGTGTTGATGCTTCTGGTACCTTAGTGACGTCGCTCACTGTCTCCAAATGGCCAGCTACTGTCACACAAAGTCAAATTCCTCTAGTCCACTCCTGTGCGTAATGGCGCATGGTGCAGGCTCCTCCACCGCCCCTGAGCCGCGGCTGCAGATGGAAAATGCAGTTAGAACCAAACTGTTTATTGTGGCTTTGGCCGAGTCGTCTGGATAGTGGATGGTGCCGGTACAGAAATGCATTATTTAGTCAGAGCGCACAAACCTCTGGGGCGGAGAAAGCAGCTTAATCCCATAGCTACTACCATAGCTCCCTAGAGCAAACACTGTCAATGTTCAACTTATACAAAACGTCCCATTAGAACCTTTAAAGGACAAATGTAATAGCCCGGCTTAGAACATGCCTTATAAGCTGTAGGGAAGACAATAGCCACATAAGGGCTCATAAAGTAGGTAGTCTAGGTGATTTTATTGGAAAGCACTTTGGTCACCTTGAATGCTGTAAAATGCTCTAGCCTATAAATAAAGATTGATTTCGTTGGTGTATGGGGAAATTAAGGTTCTGTCATAATAAACATACTATACTATATTATGTGCAATACGAAATTCATGTGAGCAGTATTACCACCTGTGAAATACTCTACTTACACCTTATTTAATCCTACCTGTACCTTTGTATTTTATTCTATTTTATTACGTATTTTTATTATTACATTGTTCACTTTTTCTCTTGTATTTTATTGCACGCTATTAGTAGGCCTACTTCTTGACTATCTTAGGGAGTCAACGCTGATCCTAAGCATTTCATTGCATTGTTGACCTTGTGTTGATCCTGCATATGAGAAATAAACACTCTTGAATCTTGAAACATAAAACTCAAATGACACTGCCAATGTACAATACAATGCCAGTGCCTTTCCTGGTTACTGCTGAGCGTGCACAGACAAGACAATGTGCTGTGTGTAATAATAAAAAGACAAACATCACAATGATCAATGCTAGTCATGTTCATCTCCATAGTAATAATAACAATGTGCAATATTATTTAGTGTCACTTTACCTGCTACTTATTTATTTAACAACCACTGCCCATCACTGCACTGTACACAATCATCTGAGTCACTTTATTGTAGTGATATACTGGAGTCACTTTAACTGCTGTTTGTTCACTGCTCAGAATCAAAGACATTTATTGTGCAACGTTCCTGTGCCTTTTAACCTTACAGTGTTGTGTTTTTTAGTTGATTGTACAGATTTATTATTATTATTATTTATCTTAATTTTGATGCATGCTCATATTTTCCTACTGTTTCTGAAATTTGCGTTGTGACACTGCAATTTTCCCATTGTGGGACAAATAAAGGATTATCTGATGTGATGTGATCTTATCTTATCACTTTAATTATGGAATAAACTTATTTTGGACGCAGAAGTTATCGCTCAGGCGCGTGTGCTGCGCAGTAGCCTTTTGCGCACCCCCAGCGACAGAAAGATTCGCAAAGCAGCATGGGACTTCCTTTCACTCCGAGGCCATATTGGAGTTAACTCACAGTAAGCGGAGCTCTAATTATTTACCTCAAAAACACTGTTATAAAGGCCACAGAATACATTACAGCGGTCAAAGACTAACACGCTTTACCTCCTGTGTCCTGTAGGTTGGCCGAACCGGACTAACTCACAAAATGGTGACCGCAAAGAAGACGGTGAGTGAGCTGCACCGTGTGGCGGCGGCTTCACGTGGAGCTCTGGTCTCCACCTCGGCCTGCTTGGCTCTAGTCTGTCTGTAAATACTCGTGTTAGTGAAACCTTGGGTGGACAACGCGTTTTTTGTTTTCTCGGCTTTTTAAACGGACTAAACATCGGGTTAGTGTCTTGGTGTCGTCCATAGTTCGCGCTGTACATTGAGAGTTTGGACGCGCCTCGGCTAATGCTAAGCTATTTCGTGTTTGTCAAACGTCAAAGAGGACGAAATCTAGCCTTTGAATGTCAACTCTAAAGAAATAACATTGTGCTATGTTATGCCGCATGTCACTGTAGTCCCCTGAGGGCACATTGTCGATGAGCAGTTGCTTTCTGTGCCTCTCAACACTGACGTTCATCCACGTTTTTGCTACAGAAAAAGTCCCTGGAGTCCATTAACTCCCGGCTCCAGCTGGTGATGAAGAGTGGCAAATATGTTCTGGGATACAAGCAGTCCCAGAAGATGATCCGCCAGGGCAAAGCCAAGCTGGTCATCCTCGCCAACAACTGCCCCGCACTCAGGTACATGGCAACAAGAGGACAACACGGGTTTTGGGTGGTGGTTTGCACATCATTTTAGCTTTGGTATATTTCAGCCATTATATTTGTCAGTGTATTATTTGTTTGCTTTACTGATGATACATTTCTTGGTGCATAATTGTGAGCGTCAGACGATGACCCTCTGAAGTAGAAAACAATATAATAAAATCGCTGATGTCAATATGTATATGGAGACTAAGTACATGACTCGCTTTACTGATTCAAAAAACAAACTTGTAATTAATTTCAAGCATGTGATGTTTTTTAATTCTCTTCACCTAAGAGCAATTCTTGAACCTCAATCATGTCTTAACTAGGGGTGTGCAAAATAATCGTCATGACAATGCATCGCGATACTAACTTTCACAATATACTGCATCGATTCTTGATGCCAAAAATCGATTTTTATTAATTAATAATTAATAAATACATTTTTTTTTTTTTTTAAATAAATCCTATGCACTTTTTTCTTTGTGAAAGGGTATTGTTTGTTATGATGGTAGCTACCTCCAAAATGGCAAATGTTTGAACATCATTTTTTGTTTTTGAAAAAATCCTATGCACTTTTTTTATTGGTTTGTTTTGTTTTTGTTATTCAATAAATTCAGTTATGAATTGAGTTGCTCAGAGTTCTGTATCAATTGAAGACACTACCCAGATACACAGCCACTGATATTTAAGTTATCCTCTTTTTTTTTTGGTACGTGAGACAAATTGAACTTCTCCTTTTATTTATTTTTTTGGTACATTTTCTCCGAAGTATGTCGAATATATTGCAGTGCATCGCAATAATTCAAGTATCGTGATAGTATCGCATCGTGGCATATGAATCGTGATTCGAATTGAATCGTGACTTCTTTGCCAATACCCACCCCTAGTCTTAACATGGTGTTTTAGCACATTTCAATAACGTCTCTTTGTAAATGTCAACCCTGCTTGTTACTGAATTGCACATAAATTATTAGAGCCTTCTTTTCCAACCATTTGCACCGGTTTGTCTTGCAGGAAATCTGAGATTGAATACTACGCTATGTTGGCCAAGACTGGTGTGCACCACTACAGCGGCAACAACATTGAGCTCGGTACAGCCTGTGGAAAGTACTACAGAGTTTGCACTCTGGCCATCATCGACCCCGGTGAGTGCCTTCATCTGAGTAGTGTTGTTTATTCCTCTGCGAATTTTTGCACCTGTGGGACCTGGCCCCTGTGGTCCTCTGCAGGACTAGTGGTTCGCTAGAAAAATGCCTTCTGGATTGTTCTGATAAATGGTCAGGCATAATATTGACTAAAGGTCCAGTTGGTAACAGTAAATCGACACTGCTCACTGCTCCTGAAAAAAAAAAAGGATGGGTCAAATGCAGAAGTCAAATTTCTCCTGTGTCACTGTGTCATTGTGTGTGAGACCAAATAAAGGCTTAATCTAAATGATGGTGCAGATAATTTTTGATGCATTTTTCTCACTCATGGTTTGTTTTCCTCTTCAGGCGATTCGGACATCATCAGGAGCATGCCCGACCAGCAGCCCCAGCCACAGTAATGCTGTCCCCTGCCCCATTGTTTTAAATAAAGTCGGTGTAAAGAGTTCATTTCTGTTGACTTTTTTTCTCATGCCTTTCCTTAGCTGTCCACCAGGGAGCACTAATCATTTAGTTTATTTACCTCTGGTTCTAGGTTCGACTTTAAAGTTAATCTTAATCTTAATAAAAAGTTGTAATACTCTAAATATTGAACCTCTAAACTGTTTGAAATTGCACAACCAATGAACTTGGATGTATTCTAAATTATTTCCATAAAACGTGTGAGACCATCAGACATTTGGTGTTGAGTGTAATCGAGGAAGGGACATGTCCTTTTACAGGTATTAAAGGCTTTACACAGCTTCATAGCGTCACTCCTTAAAGTTTAACATTCCAAGTAGATGAAAATTTGACATTGTAAACAAATTGGTACAAAATGTACTAGAATATTGTATTACATGTCCTTTTTAAAATTTTACTTTGGTTTCTAGATGTTGGGAGCATTACTTGTTTCATTACACACTGGAGACAAACTATCATTGAGGTCTTTGTGCATGGCTAGGTTTGCGACGGTTATAGCCACATCTCCAGCTGGTGGGAGTGGATTGGTGGCTGTGGATTAAGTAGATTAGGCTTTTCTGTAACGCTCAATGAAGCTGCTGAACGTGGGTCCAGTCCAGGTGATCTCCCTATGAACATCTAGATTCTAGAAATTGACATTTTGCCATTTACTGAATATTTAATCTATAGAATAAATCTGGTACAATACCCATACAACCTTGATACAATGTCACACTATAAATTAAAGATGCTCTTTGTAACTTTCATGGAGGGTCCATCACCCGCCTGTCTCCATGTTATTGCTTGGCTCCGTGTATTTTTGAGCAATAAAATATGTAAATTTGCAAAATAAGAACTGCCATACTGTGAAGCATTCTAGCTAGAGCAATTTGAATATCATAAAGACAAGCAAGTAGCAGATTTCCAATTGAAAAGTTTAATTCCCTGAGTTTCTGTTCTATCAGAGCCAGTGTCCGATAAATTAAAGTGCATAGTTAAGCTGTTTTTCTGATTTCCGGTTAAATTGAATGAACTCATTCTTCCTGAAGCCGAGCACGTGCAGCAGATGCCTAGCAGCAAACGAGGATGGCTCCATATCTGTGACAGTTGTACAATCAAATTTACTCATTTAAACAAGCAGGACTAAAAATAGAGAAGAGGAAGCCTGCTGCAGGATATTCAATAAAACCCATACATTTACACTGCTATTGTGTAAGTGTCATCAATAATACAAATTTAGGTGGGTGAGTTCTTGTGTTTTTCAGATGAGTAAGCAGCAGAGATAGTGAACATTGTTTTTATATGCTCTAATTAATTATTGATCGTGCATCCCCTATACGCCCCTTGCAACATCATTGAAAATGGTAGAAAAATAGGATTTGCCAAATGCATTATACAGTGAGCATAATAATGCACAGTTATAGAAGAAAATAGATGGATATTTCAGCTCTAGTCATTTTGGTTTATATTGGTCTAAAAATGGTACTGCAATCACAACTGAGCCGGAGATGTCTTAACCTGCATATAGATTATAAAGGTCTTGGCATGTTTATAGGGCATGTTTATGGAATTTGTAATCAAAATCCTACATGCAAGCGCTTTACTGATTTGACTCCTTAATTCAACTTAAATAATATAAAATCTGATAAATTCACATTTTTATTTTTGCGCTTTGCATTTCCTCTATTGCCATCTGTAGGAATATCTTGATATAAAAATGTAGTGTTAAATATTGGGAGAAGAAACAAACAACCAAGCAAAAGTAAAATCTGACTTCTTTTTCATTGTTTAATAAATGACCATTAGTTTGCAAACACATGCTGTATACTAAAATTTAAATGACTATTAGTGATTGAGCAGCTTTATGCAATCAAACTTTAATTTTTTATTTGTTTTTTACAGTTATATTGCGACCTGTATAACAACAGGATCTCCATGTCACACAGTATATTTGGCTGTGCATCAGTTTTAACCAGAGTTTGCATGTTTCTCCCCGTATCTGGATGGGTTTTCTCCGGGCACTCCGGTTTCCCCCATCAACCCAAAAAAAAACATGCACCATAGGTCCTGACCAAACCGAAGCAAGAAGATCATGGAGATGGTCCCCGGGCGCCCTAATGTGTGTGCTGCCCACTGCTCCTAATATATGTATACCGGTATATATATAGGATGGGTTAAAATGCAGAGAAGAATTTCTCCAGTGTGAGATCAATAAAGTCACTTCTTCTTCAAACATCCTGAAACTGACGAACTTTTCTTGATTTCCTTTCCATCTTGTCCTGTCCCAGAACTGAAAAGTAGGTGAGCTCGTCTGGTTGCCTAACATGAAGCCTAAGGTGGTGCCAGCCCCCATTTTGCAGCATGGCAGTACAGTAAATCCATGCTGATCTGCCAGCCTGTTTATCCCTGTGAGGGCAGAGGAGAGATGCTGAATCTGCAGACAGGAGGTCAGCACATGAAAACCACTGCAGGTTTTGTAGACTACTGTCAGTAACAATTGTATCCAGCCTTTTCAACAGAATTGTGCTGTAAATCCTATATGCACCAGTTCATACTTTGAAGTGACGTCACGCTGGGGGTGTTCTACATGTATCTCTAATGGTGGGATGTTTGTGAGTTACCATGGAGAGACAATGCACACATTAGCAAACCCTGTCAAAACACTTTTAAGATCGTCAGAAAACTGAAAAACACAAAATCAGGAGCCTGTGATCAATACGAGCATCCATGGTCCTGTTTGAGAGTTTGATTTTCAACAAAAATGTGAGACAAACCTGAAAAACTGTTGGGTAATGGTAGCTAAATTAGAACTGTAATGTTATGTGAAAGGGACTAGTTTAACAGCACAAATCAACTTACCTGTGTCATTAAATCAGTTCTTTCTGGTCAGGTAATGTTAAAATAAAGACCAGATTAAAGCCTAACAAAGCCTCAGACAGAGCATGCTTACAGTTAGAATCACACCTCCAGGGTATTATTATTGTACTGGATTGCGTTAAAGTGGCGCCCTAAGACAAAACTAAGTTGACAACTGGTTTAGTGCGACCAGATGTTTACCCGGGACAGTCCCATTTTTGAGCCCTGTGTCCCCTGTCTCAACAGATTTATCCAAAACCCAGTGATTTGTCCCAGGTGTCCCTATTTTTGATCAATCGGATACCTACCAACAGTAAAGAGAGGCATAGATTGTCATTTGTTTAGGTAAAATGCAGAAAGCATGCTTAAAAATGACCAAAACACAAAGAAAATGTGACTATACTGACTCACCTACTTCTTACCTGTGCAATAACCTGCTTCATAACCCACGAGCAATACTTATACTATATTATATTATGTGCAATACGAAATTCTTTTGAGCAGTATTACCACCTGTAAAATACTCTACTTACACCTTATTTAATCCTACCTCTACCTTTGTATTTTATTATATTACATATTTTTATTATATTGGTTTCTTTTTTTCCCTTGTATTTTTATTGCATGCTATTAGTACTTTGTGACTTCTGATCCTAAGCATTTCATTGCATTGTTGACCTTGTGTTGATCCTGCATATGACAAATAAATCTGACTCACACTAGTGCCGAATGCATACCTATTTTCCTTAATTATGCACTCATTTCAGTTTTATGGTTACCAACCAACCCAAACCAGGGATGTCCCAATTTTTTATTATGAAAATCTGTTTCAAAGAAGATACAAAATGAACAAAGTGTAAAAAAATATTCAAACCACAATGCAACTTTATTTATTTGATTTTTATTATTTAGATTTGATGACATGGGCTCATGCAAATCCAACAAGATGATTATGAGTAAACAGAGACAGAACAGTCTGGGTGATTGTAATTGTAAAAGGTCCAGTCTACATCCACTCTGCCGGTAGTCCCTGTAACTGCATACATCGGCCTGTTACACAAATACAAAAGAGGCCGTTGCTTTAACACTCTTATAGCAGTTTGTATAGGAGGCGTTGGCTTTTTCACTGACAATAAAGTGCTGTTTTGTTGGATTTGCAGAAGCACTGATTCACAGCGACAATGACAACGATACAATATTCACTAACACATTAGTATCAAATGGAAAGGATCAAATTTACACTAAATTTTGCATAGTAAGAATACCACATTTTAATAATTTTATGGCTAGATCTATGTAGGAAGGTTCCACAATACAGCACAGATTATTTTTTGATTGACATAAAACAAGACCTGCCAAATTAGAAGGAGTTCTGGTCTAGTCTCTGTTAAATTTAGATTTTTTTTTTTTTTTTTTAGATTGGAGTAGGGTAGGGAAACAGAGGTTAAAATGTTAATTGTAAACAAACAGTTACACAAAATTCACACTGTTTAAATTCCATAATATTGCACAGTCCTAGCTGAGCATATTCTACCCCAGTCTTTCTATTTTCTATTGCCTGTAAAAGTCTTTTTGAAAAACTACTAAGCATCAAATGATTTGTGCTACTGTGCTTTTTCAATAAATGCTTTCAAAGGACACAGGGAGTAAAATGCATCATGATATTAAACCATGTGCAAAAGAAATTACAAACACCTCCAAGCACACATGACTAGTTCAGCAGCATATCACACTGTCTTTTGTAGGAAAAATGCCCTCAGTCCAGCTAAGTCAAAAACAAAACGTCATAATCGTGTAAAAAAAATAAGACAGTCAACACCGCATTGCTTCATAGGGACACAAGATGATAACAGCACATTTAGAAAACTCAGATTCACATTTGGGTCATTTTGAGACGCACTAAACGTATAATAAGTGCTTCAGAGATTGATTACACGAAGGATCTCTCGAAAGTGGGAGTAGAGTTTCTATGGAAATCAAAGGGGTACGATATTACAGAGACATATTCAAGACAAAAGGAAGACAAGCTCCTATTGGTCGGCACAACTTTTTCTAAGGAGATGTAACAATGCACGTTTTTCACAATCGTTTTCCTTCACTAACTGAGGTTAAACAGCAGTGCGGGGTTAATGTATTGACAGATATTCAATGAATATTATCCATACATTTGTGTTTAGGCCTGTCATGATAATAAATAATAATAATAATACATTTTATTTATAAAGCGCTTTTCAAGACACTCAAAGACGCTGATAATTACTTTATCGACTTATGTTCAATAAGTGAAAGAATGAACTATGTTTTTGGGGATTTTTTTGGCTATATGCTAAGATTCAAGCTGTAGATGGTTGACTCATTACACATGCAAACTAAGTAGGCCTAGTATAGCGTTTCATTCTGCTATTTATTTATTGTAGCTCATGAATTTTTAACACTATTGTAGATTTAGAATAGTTTTTATGGTTTAAATCTTAAATCTTTATGGTTTACATCTAATATTATACTTACTTAAGAAATATATGGCACTCCAAAATGTATTGTCATGACAGGCCTAATGTATTTGTGACAATTTTTATCTGTCAAATTGCTCTTTCGGTTATTATACATATTTTTCTAAGTAAATTTCCCATGCATTGCCACACCCCTTCTTTTCAGCACTACACCATTACACATTACATCACTTTTAACAGTTCATTATTATTCTCTTCTTTTTCCCTTTTTCACTGTTATACAAAAGTCATACAAAAATACCCCAACATTACATTCAATGGGAATTCATCTAAAAAAGTGCTCTCACAAAACCAGTCAGTATTTTCATTTGCTCACATGCACACACTTTTAGGTAGTTTATCAATGAAGACAACGAGGATTCACAGTATCAGGAGTTGTAGTAACAGTTGGTGGCCACACACTGCACTTTTCAGTCAAAGAAAAGTGCCAATTTTTGTCTTTGAAGTCAGTATGCGACAACAACCAAGAAATGTTGTGCGATTTCAGAGTTTAGGGTTTAAGATTTGGAGCTGGGACCTCCTTTGGATAAGTCCTTTTGTTTTGATTTGAACACGAACCACTGGGAGCGTAGGAAGTCCAAGGGGGTGGAAGAGGTGGAGCGGGTGGTTTGGGGTGAGTAGGGAGGAGGAGCAGGGGGCACATGCAGAGGACCAGCAGCAGAGAAGTATGTGGTACTCATGCCTCCATATACTGGGGCGGGGGCTCCTTGGGCGGGATGGCAATAGCCTCCTCGTAGGGGGGCAGCAGGACCTGAAATGGAATACAATAAGGTTTAGTTTTAAAATGGCAAATTAGATCTTTAAATGGAACAAACATTAATTTAGCCATTCAAACCATAAAAGTTTCTTTAAAGGTCCTATATTACACAAAACTGACTCTTGTGCGGTTTAAGCCAGGTTACAGTACTGTTACCTCATTAAAAACATACCTGGAGTTGTGTTTTGTTTCATTCACACATTTGAGTAACCCTTTATTATTATCGGTCTACATCTCCAAAGCTCAAAATGCTCTGTTCTACCTAACTTTTGCTAACTTTTACCTTTAGTTCAGCAGATAGGCAAGTCCAGGGCTGGTTATAGTGCAGGCGTATTGAGTTTAAAAACACAGTGGAGCACATCCTGTATTACCACATGACATCACAAGGTGGAACAGCGTGTTTACAGTTTGAACCCAGCCTAAATATCAGGATTTGTGTGTTAATTGTGTGTGAATCAAACAAAACACAACACTGGGCATGTTTTTGATGAGGAAACAACACTATAACATAGATCATAAAATAGCATCATACAGCTCTGGGGGAAAAAAATTGCAAAAACTGCAAAATTATCAGTTTTTCTGATTTTACTACTTATGTATGTATGTGTTTGGGCAAAATGAACATTTTTGTTTGAGTCTATGAACTACTGACAACATTTCCCCCAAATTCCAAATAAAAATATTATCGTTTAGAGCATTTATTTGCAGAAAATGAGAAATGGTCAAAATAACAAAAAAGATACATGTTTTCAGACCTCAAACAATGCAAAGAAACAAAATCAAATTCATTTTAAAACAACATAATACTAATGTTTACACTTAAGAAGAGTTCAGAAATCAATATTTGGTGCAATAACCCTTATTTTTAATCACAGCTTTCATGCGTCTTGGCATGCTCTCCACAAGTCTTTCACATTGTTCTTGGGTGACTTTATTCCACTCCTGGTGCAAGAACTGAAGTAGCTCAGCTTTGTGTTTGTGTTGGAATTCAACAGACGCTGGAATGGAATGGCTGTAATACATGTAGAGATGCTGATTTCAGAAAAAATTGCAGTGGTCTCTTATTTTTTTCCAGAGCTGTATGTGCCCTTTAAACGGTTTTCTGGTGAAGGGTGGGCTCTGTGCTTGTCTCCATGGAGATGTTATTACTTGCCTGACATGTTACACAGAATGGCATTAAACGTAGCCTATTCGTATTCATGGAGACCAACTCACAGCAAGAATGAATGTTTTGTTGTGCGAGTGTAATAGAAAAATGCATTTTCTTTCTGCCTCCATCTCTGATACAATTTTTTCCTTCGTTCCACAGAGTTAAGTCCACCCTTAGCATCTTTGTGGATTGAAGTATTCTTGATAGCACTTGTTCATGTTTGCTGCTAAATGTTTTATGTGGGTTTAAAAATACGATGTAAACATGGTCTGAAAAGGACTTTCCAAACATCGTCATTGTCCTCTGTTTCCTGCTGTTGCGTCTCACTGCTACAGGCATGACCAACGACAAGCGTAGACTCCAAATGGTGTTATAAAACCAGTGCTTATTCAGGGCGAAAGAGAGAGAGAAAGAGGGAGAGAGAGAGAATATGCTCCGAGCAAAAGAATAGTGCAACTGTCAGGGAGGCCCGACGAGGACATCACAACTAGGATTTGAAACAGAGCGGACACACGCAGACAATTATGTAACTAACTGTGTTCAGAAAGTGGATGTATATCTAAAGAAGAGAGAGAGAAAGAGATATATAGAGAGAGGAGGAAAGGGTGGGAGGGAGACAGAGAGAGAGGGAGACAGGAAAGCCAAACTACTGTGCATTTTAAGAGCATTTATACAAAAGCAACAACAGATAAGCAGCTGGGTACTTGATGTTGACCGAGGCTGCAGAAAGCCCTTTAGACACACTGCCTGCTTTCTAAGACTGGAAATAGATGGAGCACTCTTTTCATTGAGCGGAGGAATGCTCTGAATCAACCATCTGGTCCTAAATCTATAAAAGTGTACAGATTTATCCGGATTTGACTGGTGCCAATGATACGTGTTGGATTATTATACTTTTAACACACATTTATAATTATAGCCCGATTATGTACTAGAGGTGAACTACGGTAACTTTTATTTCATGTTTTTACTTTTTTTGCAACTAAGCTTAAAATCTACAGCCCCGCCTCCGTCAAAAACAGTTTATTCCAGATGGCACCATTGGTAATTTGGTAAACATGTTACATCTAATATAATAATAATATAATACAAATACATACTCTTATTGTATGTATTTGTATTGTGAACCAATCTAAATATACATACATGGAAGCAAAGACATTTCTCCTAGATTAGTGCTTGGCTTCATTAAATACTGCTTAGTATATAGGCTAAGACGATTATCAACAAAGAAGACAGTAATTACATTTCCAAGTATTGTGTAATGAATAAGACGTTTTTATGTAAGTTTTTTGACGTACAGTTCACTAGGTGGCACTACAGTTTATTTTCTTGCACTGAATAATTACTATGCTTGTAGCACAGTGCGGCTTACAGTCTAGTGAGCACTAACTACATGCTAAACAGTCCATATGTTTCACCGTATGGAAAAACACCATGATCTGATCCACCATAAAGTAACAGGGAGGGTTTCGTAAGGTGCAGATGAGGGCAGAGGGACAAAGGAGTGTGACTGTGAGTACTGACGCAGATTATTGTCTTATGTATCAGTGGAGATTACTGCAGGATGACACATGGAGACGCTGACCGCACTAAAGCTCCTCAGACCAGTGACTCATGTATAAACGGACATAGCTAAACCACTAGCCGCCACGTTCCAAATAGGAAGTGTTCATGGGGGCGCTTTTCGGTCCCAGCGACTCCAATGAACTTTCGCTCCTATAACTTGTAGGCTCATGAGCTTCATTTGACTGGAGCCAAATGCTATGGGGGACGTCATGCTCCCTTAGTCCACCACCTTCCACAGAGCAGGCAATAGGGCAAAAAAGGAATCACCATTTTCTCCCTCAATTTTGACCAGTCTAATCTCAATTTGATATAATTTACTCTTGATAAAATCAAAACGTATTGTCAAAAAGTATTGATTTAATTCTTTACAGGCTGAATATTTATACTATGTTGTGTCTCAAGTACTACAAAAAATAGCTCAGACTTCATGTTTTCCAATTTTTTCTACTTTTGAGCAGCACAATCTTGAAAACTGTTTTGGCTCTCTTCTTTTTGTAACTGTAAATAAACAATATTTATCCACCAGTTTGCTGGATACATATGTATAACTTATTCACATTTCACACACAAAAACTGCAAATAAACTACAGTGGTACCTCACCTTACGAAATTAATTTGTTCCAGAAGTGGTTTCGTAACGTGAATTTTTCGTAAGTTGAGTAGCTATTTCAATGGAAAAAGCCTGATTCGTTCCAATGCCCCGTTCCAAGTTTTATTTTATAGTGTAACTTTTTTTTATAGTGTAACATTGTGTTCTGCGTCCTGATTGGCTAAGAGACTGTAGACCCAGGACTAAACGTGGACTATACCAGGTCTAGACCAAGGTCTAAATCAGGACTGGACCAGGTCTAGACCTGGACTAAACCAGGACTAGACCAGGTGGATTAAAGCGCCGCGTGCAGGTCTATTTCCTGGTTTCGTGCTAGCTCTGCTATTAGCAGCAGCACCGGTGTACCTCACGAGTCACGGCTGAGGCGAGCAGCGACTGCGTGCGTGGGGGGAAGGGGGAGGGCGGAGAAGTGTGCGCGCGGGGCTGCGAGCACAAGACCCGTGCTCAAACCGTGCCTCCTCTAGACCAGGTCTAAACCAGGATTAAACCACCGCGTGCGGGTCTATTTCCTAGTTTCGTGCTAGCTCTGCTATTAGCAGCAGCACCGGTGTACCTCACGAGTCACGGCTGAGGCGAGCAGCGACTGAAGGGGGAGGGCGGAGAAGTGTGCACGCGGACACATGTGTGATGCATGGCCCGGCGCGGGGCTGCGAGCACGAGACCCGTGCTCAAACCGTGCCTCCTCTAGACCAGGTCTAAACCAGGTCTAAACCAGGATTAAACCACTGCGTGCGGGTCTATTTCCTGGTTTCGTGCTAGCTCTGCCGGTGTACCTCACGAGTCACGGCTGAGGCGAGCAGCGAGGAGGGGAGGAGATGTGCCTCCCCTCAAGACCGCACGCAGTCCGAGCGCATGAACGAACGCAGGCAAGAGCCGCGGTGGTTTAATCCTGGTTTAGACCTGGTTTAGACCTGGTCTAGAGGAGGCACGGTTTGAGCACGGGTCTCGTGCTTGCAGCCCCGCGCCGGGTCATGCTGCACTATCACACACGTGTCCGCACGCACACTTCTCCGCCCTCCCCCTTCCCCCCACGCTTCACTATTAATACATTATGTTGAAAATCTATGAAAGTTTGAGTGTTTAAACGAGAGACAAATGTAAGAAAAGTTTAAATCCAGTCTGAGAAAAGTGTATAATGTGTGTGGCTGAGCGCGCATCTGAGCACGCATTATTTGAATTTTTGAGATTTGAACTTGAATTTTCTTTCGTATCTAGAGACCAAAATTTAACGTGAAGGTGTTTCGTAACTTGGATGGGTAACTTGTTGGGTCTTTCGTAAGGTGAGGTACCACTGTATTTAAATTTTGTAAAAACATGAGATATTTTAATTTAACTCTAAAGAAACTACCAGTAGATGTGGCTAACTGAGTCTCATGATATACTGCAGCAATGTAATGCAGTACTCTACTAGTATGTGTAGGATTTTAAATAGTTATATGAACTTACAGTCATCATAAATCATTGAAATGATCCATTAAAATTCTACACATAGCATTACCAACGAAACAACAGCTGTATAGCTAAACAGAACTGGGTTAAGCCTCTTGCAACCAACAACCACCTTAATAATTTATTAAACATTTTGAGAATGCCACACTACTTCCACTTTCAATCCTTTTACTCAAATTCAGCTGGTGCTTGAGGTAACAGGAAGCTAAACGGCTGCTCTGTTTCACTCATTGCACTGGTCTACACATTTTTTGACTCGCTCTGCTTCCGAGATAAAAGTGGCTAAATCTCATTTATATTGATAAGATGAACTGAAAATCAATTGATAACTGTGCTGGTTAGCTAATGTATTCAAGATATGTAATGATATAATAATAAAAATATAAATTATATATATTATATATATTGATATACTGTATGTTAAAATTCTACACATACAATAGATTTAGGCATTTTTGCTTAAAAATATTTATATTTTGAAAATATTTATCTTGCACTTACTTCAAGAAATAGACAAGAAATATCTTAAGACATCAGGTGCACACAATTTCGAGGCATCTCTCTTATGTGAAATCAAAAAATATTTGATGTTAAAACTCTAGACATATTAAAATGAATGTATTGGAATGTGCAGACAGGCTTTCAGATAGAACTGGTTGCTTGTAGACACACTGTACCTTCTGATAAACTACCGTTTTACCTTATTTTGCATAAATTTCCTATTTTGACCCAATACTATATCTTGGAAAATATAGCCAATCAGCACTTCTGACTTACTTTTTCTTTATTAGTGACCTAAACCAAGAAAAATTTCACTACTTTTGTTCCAGAAGCATTTTGCTTGTAGACCAGTGTTGTCAGTGTCTAGACCTAGAACTTACCTTGTACATTTAGTGGTATGAACTCAGTCAACTGGAATAACATGCAGACATACATGTAAACATATGTGTGAATGTGTAGTGTAAACATGGCAGTAGTTGAATGTGTGTGTGCATGTGTGCATGTGTGTATGTGTGTGAGACTGACTTTAGCACATACCGTAGTGTCATTGGTGGTGACATAGACCAAGACTTCAGTGCTGCCTCGGCCGCTCACGTATCTGTAGCAGTTCCACACGCAGCCAATCAGGTAGGCCTGTTTCAAGGGGGACACAAGAGGACAATCCATGACCTTCTGTGGGCTACCGGGCCACCACTTTTCTTTATTACCACAATCACCTGCTGAGACTTCAACCATTCATCAATGTCACATGTGCTTACAGAGGAGATGGATCACGCAGGGATGTGAACATATGACCTCCTAAACCAACTCACGATCAGAGGGACACAAAATACAGCTTCAGTCACATTTAAAAAAGGTGCACTGCACAACTTTTCTGGTGTAAGTTCCGCTACTTACTTGTCTCCATGGAGATGCTATTGCTTCACCTAGAATGTTCCATGGTATGACATTAAACATATCTATCTTGCATTTATTCATTACGAGTGTTTCTATTGCTCAAAAATACAATAATTCCTTTGTGAATAGAGGCTGAATTGTAATGTACTGTAGTGCTGTAACCTGCTTGCCTCATTTGTGATAAATAGGTTTAATTTATACTGTGGAACATTCTAGATGGAGACAGGAAGCAGACACTCCACCAGAAAAGTTGCACAATGCATCTTTAAGGTTTAGGAGGCTGTATGTGTTTTCATGTACAATCTTTTATATTATATATTTGTTTTACTATGTGATGTTTCCTGTTGTAAAGCACTGGAACTTGTTACGGTTGTTTAAAATGTGCTATATAAATAAAATGACTTGACTTAAAGTAGTATAACATGGCCATAATGTTTAATTATTAGTGTTAGTATTAAAATATACAAATGGAGGTACAATATAATTACCACGTTACTTTCTTAAATCTGGTATCAACAAGGTCTGTCAAAATGCTCTTTCATGTAAGCTGAGTCTGTTATTGATTTACTCTTGTACACAATAAAATAATAACCTGAAAAGAGAATAGGTCATATCTGGAGACCCTTTTGGCAAACTGCCATCCCATTGGAATATCAACTGGTTTACATAAAAAAATCTATATATTTTTATTGTACCAATTTTCATAGTTGTATCTGAGAACATTATATTTACTACACATTGGTACTTAGATTTAGCATTTTGTAGTTGTTTCCTCGACTTTTCTAGACTGTTTTCATTAGTGATTTAGGGCCTGGCCTCAGCTCTGGCACGTTTCTGCACAGGAAGCCAGTTGAGACTTAAGGTTTGCCTGACTGCAGCAGAGGAACAGGGGGGCTTTTGTTTTTGTATGAAGGAGCCCACTGAGCCTGTCCCGGGGCCAGCTCCGAAAACCAACCGCCCACGGCAACAGCTCGCTCCGTGCCAACCAATCGCCACGCCATCTGCTGAGTCTAACCTCCACATCGAGAGAGCTAAGATCAATGCCACCAGGATCCACCACACTGCGCCTTTCCAATCGGAGTGAACTCTTTACCCCTCTCCCGTCACGGCTCTTATTACGTAATTTTAAAACAAATTTGATCCCAGCTTCAGTGATGGTGGGAGTGTCTCATGGAAACACATTTCAAAAGTCAATACGTACATCTAAATACGGACCATTGTATGTAAAACAACTGATTCAAATGCCATTGAATTAAAAGTGACCGTGGGAACCCTCTTGCAAACAACATTGACTTTTTTTTCATCCAGTTAGTGTGCATAGTGTGTATTGAACGATCTCTGTAATTTGCTTTTCTAAATATTAACCATTCTTCAATCATTTATTTCTACACATTTTTGGGGATTATCTTGATGACAATAAATATTAGATGATGCCTGCTTTGATTGAGGTTCAAATTTACCACAAAACGTGAATAAACTGTACAATTCAACACAAAAAAGCAGATAATCCTAGTTCAATCCTAATTTAGAAGATTACACTAAAAGTTTCTCTTCTTGTGTTATTTAAAATCATCTGATTTTACAGTCTTTACAATCTAGCCCAATAGTTTTTATTGTGGACGATATACTCCATATATTCCAGTTTTTGCTATCCATTTTTCAGTATCTCTCCCCACTCTCTCAAATTTCACTGTTTAAGGTTTTTGCATGTTTTTATATTGTTTTGATTTAATTGAAAAGCACTTTGGTCACCTTGTGTGTTGTAAAAAACTATACAAATTAAAAAAAAAGATTGATTGAACTGCTAATACCACTACTACTATTGCTACTACTACTACAACTACTACTACTACTACTACTGCAGTTAGCACATACAGTCCTTTTCTCCCAGTGCTTGGTTGCCTTTAAAACCCCTTTGCTTTGGCCAATGAATTCTGCTGTTTTTTCTATGGGAGCTCAGAGGAGAAAGCCCATGATTTGATTGTACAGATGACTGAAACTCCATGTCCCCTCCCGCCCCGTCCGACTGCCCGAGAGCAGAGCGGCACTGTTGGACCCATCCATGCATTAAGAACCATCCGCCTAACACGGGTTGGTTTTCTGTTGGCCCTGACCGGCTGCTCTGCGCCTCGATGAGAGCCTCGGCAAGTCCACTGGCAATGGGAGAGCTCGTGGACTCATGGACTTTACATAGCTCTCACATAAACCAGGGATAAGATGTATCTTAAAGGTGTACTGATGGAGAGATGTTACTGCTTTGTCTAGATTGTTCCATGACATTAAATATATCTATCTAGCATTTATTCATTGTGGGTGTTTCTACTGCTCAGAAACACAATAATTCCTTCCATGAATAGGGGTGACTCTCCACAGATCTGAATTGTAATGTAGTATAGTACTGTAACCTGCTTGTCTCCCTTGAGATGGATATGTTAAATATATATTGTGGAACATTCAAGACAAAGCAATGGCATTAAATTGTCCACACTATGGTATTAAAATAAAGTATTTAACTATCTTTGCATTTATTCAACTTCAGGTGTTATTTATTGCTCAAAAGTATCTTTAAAAATATGAATTCTTACTGTGAGTGGAGTGGCCTCTCGCGAATCTAACTTGCAATTTGGCTTGCAGATTCTTAGGTTTATGGCTATACGGTGGAACATTCTAGACACATCTCCATGGAGACAAGCAGGTGAAGGACCGATCAAATTACACGGTGCACCACAGTAACTCTAGCCATTAGATATGAAGTAAGTAGATTTTGTTTGGTCCTGTTCTAGTCCTGGTTAACCCTTGTATATTCCAGGTTTAGTCCCAGTTCAGTCCATCTTTGGATGTGGTGTATGTGCAAATGTGAACGCTTCTTATAGAAAGGGTTCCTATAAAAATTCTTTCTTTAAATATCTTAGTGTCAGTGAAACATAAATACACTTGTAAACCCCCTACAACTAACAATTATAGTAGTCAGCAATAATTCTAGGAGAATTATGATATAACTACAACCAATTTAGTAAACTTAAATATGCCAAATGGAAGCTTTCGGGATACCAAATAAGAATTATTAAAATGGTCAATGGTAATTTCAGTAGTCACAGCTATTACGATAAAATATTGCAGCGCTAATCCCCACCTGGCAACATCACTGTGTCCTGACACATTGATGAACTTACCAGCAATACATATATAAAAGGAAAAATAAAAATAGCTGCAGCTTGTACGGTATGCACGTATCAGGAGGCTAAATCCATTGTAATTCAGGTCATGCTATATTTGATATGCTACTGTGGCTTTACACTTTGCATGTTAATATATTACTTCAAGCTCAAACTAAACCTTATGCTATTTTTAATCAGGTGTTCAGTAGTTTCTTGGTTGTATTGGAAACTAACCATCTATAACAGTGTACACAAATGTTGACAGCAAGTAGCACCTCATTATTCTGCTCCCTCAAACAGACATAATTAACAAAATTATAAACTAACATAACCGGTTCCAATAGGTCCATTTAAATTCATGCTAAAAGGTTTTTAAATTGGATATATGGTTTGTATATAACTGTGTTTATGTTACGGCTGATCTGTCTTACTCTTGGCCAGGACACCCTTAAAAAAAAGAGATTCTTAATTTAAACGGGACTTGGATGGATGAATAAATATATAAAAACTCACATTCTATCTAGTGAACTGAACCTATAATTGGGGATTGAGTTGGTAGAATAGAAAGCTTTATTGTCATTGTAAACAACGAGAACCTTGTAAACAACGAGATGAGATTGAAAAGGACGGGTCCATGGACCTGGTGAGTTTTACTGTGTGATAGTGTATCTTTGCTTACCTTAAAGGTTAGAATGCAGCCGATGAAAAGAAGGACTGCAAAGACTAGGCACATGTTGTTGGTGGACATGATGTCCTCTTTGTAAGGGAAGGTCCCAGGCTAAGAGTAGAGAAATACACAAAAATAAATTCAATGTGGCTATAAAGGAAACTAGGCTAAAATCTGACTCTTTGTTTTACTACAAAAGGAACTATAAAAATATTAGCTGATTTCGCAAAAGGATAAATCTGTGAAGTAAAACAGGTGTTACCAACTGCTGAAGATAGTCCTGTACTGTGTTGGGGTAGACCACCACACTAATGGCTACTAGTGTGTTAAGGGCAAAGTCAAAGATTTGGTAGCAGAAGAAAGGGATGATCCAAGCAGCATGTTGCTATAAAAAACAAAAAGATAAACATGAATTAAAATGATCAGATTCAAATAAATACCACAGTAATTATTTTCTTAAATTAGTATCTTGTTTTAGTATTGGTTAACCTTAATCAAAATGCCATTGTCAGTATGTAACACAAATGCACAATTAGTGGTTTAACAACATTTATTTACCTTATAGGCCCCATAGGTTGCCATGCCACATATAAGGATCATAAGGAGGGATATTGCAGTTGCTATGCAGATATCTGAGGAGACAAGACGCAACCATAAATTACACACACACTTGACCATCTTTATGAGTCCAGACGTAATCCAGTGAATTCAGACAAGCACCTTGAGTAAGATTGTTAACTATTTTTAGCATGGCCACCAGAAGGCTAATTGTTATGCAAGACCAGAGCTAAATTTGACAATATAACACCTCTCATATTCACATTACAGCTGTGACCGCTGGGGCACTTGTCAAGAGGCAGAGATGGCAAGGACACACTGTCTTCAAAATATTCATTATAAAGAGTGAGGTTTGATTAACAAGACATTGAACTTTACTGTAGGCCAATGTAAGACAAAACAGGCTGTTTATGTGTGGTAGCTTACAGCAGCTAAGCACTAACCAGTGAGAAAGAACAAAAAGTAGTTCCAAAACCGACACATTTGCAACAGACTACAAAAACATTTAAAGCCAGTGCCTCAGTGTTGCGCACATGGATCTAAGGTTGCACACTGGTGTAAACAAGAGCACGTGATGTGTGAAAAATCCCTCAGTCGTCCAGGTAGAATCCATGGCAAAAGGAGAAATTCAATTTGTCAACTGGACAAAGTTTATTTGGTCGAATATGTTTCCCAGCTCATCCAAGCTGCTTCTTCAGTTCTCACAACTTTTGCCAAAGAGCGTGTGAGTTACGTGACATGACTCTGGAGGTGCGTTCGAGGGCAGTACGGCATCATAGACACTGGCAAATTACTCGTCTGATAAATACTGATGCGGTGCCACATATTAGGACGTTTATCTGTGTGTAAATTGGATTAAGCTTCATAATGAGGTATAATATGCCCACACAGACTATCGGCCCATATCGGCAAGATTTAGATCGATAGCATATGATATGTAGGTAAGTCTCCAAGTGCCGATAATACTGGCCAACTGATATATTGATTTGGCCCTAGTAGAAAGTAAAGGATTTTGCTCTTGGTAATATACGTGCATTTCTCATCCCAGGATTTTTTTCATTTGCAGAATTTCTAAAAAAGACTTTCAACACTGATTTGTTAACTTAAGACACAATAACAGCTTCACAAACGATGCTTACGTGCACTTTAGCACAAACCACACACACATTCAGAGCCAGCAAACAGGCGGGAGGGGGTGTTCAAGATGGCGGCTTTAATCTGCCAGAGATTGAGAGCAGTTTTTAATCAGACGCAGCAGTGACAGGATCTCTCTGTGATGACGATAGCGACCGGAGGGAAACACGCACTCAGATGTTTCCCAGGAGCCGACTCAGCGCTGCCTGTGCTTAGAGCAGCAGTCTGCGGAGGGCTCTGTCACAGGTTTGAAAACACTGTGTCAATACAAGGACTGAGTGCAAGGAAACACAGCTGGGTTTTGTCCACTGTTTTAAAACAACGTTGGAAGAAGTAACTTGACAGTCAGGGGTATAGCATCAAATTCTGGGCCCTGCGTACAAATCATCTTAGTGGGCCCACACTTCATGTTGTCTAATGAAGAATGCATATTAGGGGATTTTGTGAGGGGCCCTTCCTTGCACTGGGTAAACAATATCCTTTACCTCCCCAGTCCAGCGCCCGTGTTGACAGTAATGGGAAGTCTCTATAACCCTTAAAACACATTGCTAAGTGCCTCCTCTGCTTAATCTATTGTTTTGTAAAGAATACCAGATACCACAATAAGTCCAAGGTCATAATCAATTTAGTAAAATAATCAATATCCTTTAACAAAACTTAACATAAACATGTGAAAGAATAGCCTAGGTTTTAACTGATATATCGCATCTTAAATGGGCTGTTTCTGCAATCCAGTGATAAGATGAATACATCTTTTCTCTTCACTCTCTTAATCATACAGCTCTGGAAAAAAATAAGAGACCACTGCATTTTTTTCCTGAAACCAGCATCTCTACATGCATTACAGCCATTCCATTCCAGCGTCTGTTGAATTCCAACACAAACACAAAGCTGAGCTACTTCAGTTCTTGCACCAGGAGTGGAATAAAGTCACCCAAGAACAATGTGAAAGACTTGTGGAGAGCATGCCAAGATGCATGAAAGCTGTGATTAAAAATAAGGGTTATTGCACCAAATATTGATTTCTGAACTCTTCTTAAGTGTAAACATTAGTATTATGTTGTTTTAAAATGAATTTGATCTTGTTTCTTTGCATTGTTCGAGGTCTGAAAACATGGATCTTTTTTGTTATTTTGACCATTTGTCATTTTCTGCAAATAAACGAAACTATTTTTATTTGGAATTTGGGGGGAAATGTTGTCAGTAGTTTATAAACTCAAACAAAAATGTTCCTTTTGCCCAAACACATACCTATAAGTAGTAAAATCAGAAAAACTGATTTTGCAGTCGTCTCTTATTTTTTTCCAGAGCTGTATGTAATGATTAAAAATGCTTAGATTAAATATAAAACAAAACAAAGTATATTTAAAGTTCAAACTGTTCATCTAAAATCAAAGTTGAATTACAGAGACCTGGAGAATGTCACTCACTTGCATCGTCCATGACATCGATGTCAGTGCCAAGCTCGGCGCTGGTCAGGTGATACCGGTACTGCACTGGGTCATTGAGCGCAGACAGTAAGATAAGTAAGACCACTGCGTTGATGAGCTAAAAAAAAAGTTAAACATAAGTTATTGTAATGAACAGATGCTTTTATGTAAACAAACAAAAAGGTAATGCATTTCACATTAAAACCAAAACTGTTTTTTCGTATCTTCATGCAGGATTTATAAGAAGAACCAGAACATAGCAGTGTAATTGTCTTTGAATTCTGTTGTGTTTTTACTGTAAATACACATAAAAGCCAAATTTACCCTTGTATTATTGTAATAGATCTCAATATGGCCTTTTCACTGTATAAAACTGTACAACATAAAACATTTCACAAGGAAATGTATGCTCTTTTATTTTACACATTTGGACAGATTGGTAGTAGCTTGTTATCCTGATGACTCACACTGTCATTACTTTATGGAAAGCGGAGGGTCTAACTCAGTGAAGGTCAAGGATTTACAGGATTACTGAACTATGTTTAAAAGTCCAGGTTATCCTGCGCACCCAAATGGAGGCTACTGCTATTTTTATCCACCTTTCACTATATGGGCCATAGTTTTATAATACACATTTGGGATTCCATTTTATGGCAAATTAACAAAGGATATTTAAATTATAACAAGACAATGTTGAAATAGTATTGTGTCTTAATGGAATGACTGGAGCTTCTATAAGTAAAGGAAAAAATTGATCACAAATTAATGTTTGTCGGGAATAGGAGAGGACTTTTGTTAAAGATTTGATTGTATTTGTAAATGTATTTGTAAATGTGTATAAATGTTACTGTTACCTGTGCAATAATCTGCTTCATATCTATTCATATTATGTGCAATATGAAATTCTTTTGAGCAGTATTGCCACCTGTGAAATACTCTACTAACACCTTATTTAATCCTACCTGTACCTTTGTATTTTATTATATTTTATTACATATTTTTTATTATATTTTTTACTTTTCCCCCTTGTATTTTTATTGCATGCTATTAGTACTTCTCGACTATCTTAGCGAGTCAATGGGTTCTTCTGATCCTAAGCATTTCATTGCTTTGTTGACCTTGTGTTGATCCTACATATGACAAACAAACAATCTTGAATCTTGAATGTTTAATATTATCCCTATGGATGTAAAATTAAAATATGATGCGTAGAAAGTCTGTAGTATTGGGTTATTTAAAATGCATAAGAGGAAAGCCTTCCTCTCTCCTGCAGAGTCAAGATTCAAGATTGTTTCTTTGTCATATCTTGTGATCAACACAAAGTCAACAATGCAGTGAAATGCTTAGGATCAGAAGAAAGATAGATAGTGAAGAAGTACTAATAGCATGCAATAAAAATACAAGGGAAAAAGTAAACAATATAATAAAAATATGTAATATAATAATAAAAATAAAAATAAAAATAAAAATAAAAATAAAAATAAAAATAAAAATAAAAATAATAACGTGTACTAGATTAAAACTGCACTGGCCAAATTAGGGTTAATGAGAAAAACAAAAGACAAAAATAAAGTACGAACGTATTTCGGAACTTGTCATTTAAATACGGGTGCAAGACTATTTGTTTGGGTCTTTTCCATTTAATAATTGGTGTAAAATCTAGGGCTGGCACGGCCCAAATGCCACTCACCATGTACCATATTCCCAGGATAATGGTGCCCGTCCGTACGTGGCAGCAGAGACAGCAGCTCGTCGAGTACCACCGGTCCCACGGCGAAAACATCCTGACCACCGCAGCACGGAACCTCACCTATTTCATGAATGCCGCTTCGATCGAGTGGAATAAGAGGCTAAGTCGTCGTTAAAGGCGAGTATAAGAACGACTCATTGGACCGACGTTGTTCCGCACAGTGCACGAGTCCCTCAAACGGAGCTTAATCTGGATCATCCCGCGTCACGTGACCAGGACGAACCGGACCAATGGACGGAGACGGATGCAAAATGTTCATAAACACGACTGAGACACACCATTCAGGTCAAAAACAATAACTGAAAAACAAAACATTGAGATGACGATGACCTACATGCTTTATCATTGATACTTTGGTACCATTGATATGTTATGGGCCTATATTGGGCACAGGGACATTTTATGCTTGGGTATCTTGTTCCACACACAGCTGGTATGAATATTTGGCTACAACCGGCGCTAAACCAAGACAAAACTGGTCTAAAACGAAGGCAAAATGTGTTCTAAATTCTAGATGAAATTAGCTCAATCACTAAATTACATTACTGCTTAAAAACCACTTAAATGGCACTTAAATGACACTGACAGTGCTGCTTAAATGACTCCATTTGAGCTTTATTATACCACACATTGTGTTTTTACCTATTTGTATTATATACAAGTTTACAGTACTTTTGCTACAGGTATATGTTTTAGCCATTGTGTCTATTGTCCTGTACTTTTTGCTATGTGTATATGTGATGTTTTAGTCATTGGGTTATTGTCTTGTACTTCGGGTATATGTGATGTTTTAGTCATTGTTTTTATTGTCTTGTACTTCGGGTATATGTGATGTTTTAGTCATTGGGTTATTGTCTTGTACTTTGGGTATATGTGATCTTTTAGTTATTGGGTTATTGTCTTGTAATTTGGGTATATGTGATGTTTTAGTCATTGGGTTATTGTCTTGTACTTTGGGTATATGTGATCTTTTAGTTATTGGGTTATTGTCTTGTAATTTGGGTATATGTGATGTTTTAGTCATTGTGTTTATTGTCTTGTACTTTGGGTATATGTGATGTTTTAATCATTGTTTTTATTGTCTTGTACTTCGGGTATATGTGATGTTTTAGTCATTGGGTTATTGTCTTGTACTTTGGGTATATGTGATCTTTTAGTTATTGGGTTATTGTCTTGTAATTTGGGTATATGTGATGTTTTAGTCATTGTGTTTATTGTCTTGTACTTTGGGTATATGTGATGTTTTAGTTATTGTTTTTATTGTCTTGTACTTTGGGTATATGTGATGTTTTAGTCACCGTGTTTATTGTCTTGTACTTTGGCTATATGTGACATTTTAGTCATGGGGTTATTGTCTTGTACTTTGGGTATATGTGTTATTGTACCAAATATTGATTTCTGAACTCTTCTTAAGTGTAAACATTAGTATTGTGTTGTTTTAAAATGAATTTAATCTCGTTTTTTTCATTGTTTGAGGTCTGAAAACATGTATCTTTTTTGGGCCTAATGCGGCCCTCAGACTTCCAGGAGTATCAGCCCAAATTACCTTGAGCAGAACTTTTGATTGCAAGTTTTATTTTGAAAATCAACTTTGACAAGACAATATTTATTATTTATTGTGTGGTTTTGAGGATCTTAGCATGAATAAAGGACTGATTCTAACATGGATTCTAACATGTTAGACATGCAAATATTTCAATTATTGACTGTACTGAGCACCAGTCTATGGCCCTTGATCGGCCGTCTGCTTCGTCTGTGTTTAGATATGTGGCCCTTGATGAAAAAAGTTTGGACACCCCTGACTTAGATCATAGAGACTCCATGACACCAATCTTGTGTGTCTGTGTATTGCCTGTCAATTGTCCAGTGTGGTGCTCTGACAGATGTCATAACAACTGCCTCTGCTTTGACTTCACAAAACTTACTCCACTGGACATACATATAGTCTATATCTATGGACACACTAAGGAAAATACCCTATTTTTATTTCCCCTCTTTAAATAAGGCAGATTTTACACCACAAATTTGTACCACCAAAACCTATAGTTCAGGGGTAAATGCTCTTTCTATTGTTCAACAGAATACGCCACTGATCTTTATCGGCCAATTCCCTCTTTATATCTCTCATCCTCAATAAAATATACGAAAATACTATACAATACCCATCATCTTGTGTATAAAAATGAAATTGAAGATAGTTATTATATTTTAATAATTTTGGGGTATTTTGGAAGACTGAGCATATTTATAGTGTTTTGTTCAGGTTTGAGATACATTCATTTGAGATACGTTCATTCATGTTTTTCTTTAATTGTTTATTTAATGAGACAGGGACAGTGCAAAATATGAATTAACCTTAACAGGATTGTACCAGGCTGTAGCACTAGTGCTAATTTTCACCTGTGAAGTCCCTGGGCAGGCTGATGTTCCTACTTCATCAAATCAAACACAAAGAAAATGCCTTTACAATGACCACACCACCATAAAAAATGACCTTCATGGATATAATAGCTGAACAAAACAAATGTCTATCCAGCAGAGAGAACAATATAAAATACAAAAAGGGTTCTTCTTGTTAATAGACTTCATGTTGTTTGAATAACCAGGAGCCAGAGATTGCCTCAGATTAAACATGGTTAGATCTCAAATGCAGTGGGAGATAAAGGGTGGAGCGGAGAAGGTCATCTGTGTGGGAAGCGTGCCACGAGACCACAGCAACACATTGGCTCAGCCTCTCCCATGACGCAGATTTGGGCCATACAGATTAGATTAGACAGGCTGGATAGGGATTAGATTGAATTGTGAATATGAATACAGGAAAACAAACATCTCAAAGCCACACTTGGTGAATTGGTAAACAACATCCACAGATTTACAATGAAAACTGGTTTTATGGGTGCTAGACTTGTTGACCTTATTTTGAATGCTTATATGTAGGCCGTGTATATAGATTTTATAGATTAGAAAAGATGGACTGATAAATCCAGTATAGTATTCGTTTCCATACTGGAGTGTCAGAACTGTGTAAATGTTGTCAAACAGGCAACTAAATTGTTGTAAAACTACACAAAAATGAATTTATTATTTTTAATTGGGATTAACAGTTGTAGATTTTTCTTTTTTCCCCCTCAGTATCATTGGGGTCATGTTAGACATGCTTCATATCTTGTGACATATTTTGAAATACATCTAACAGAGAATTTCCCTGAGGGTTCTTACTTCTGTCATATGTCAATGAAATAAATATCAATTGCAATAAAATGAGATCAAGCATTACAATTTATTCCAATGTTTCTATACCAAACAAACATAATGCCATTCATGTTCATTGACAAAAACTTTTTTTTTTTTTATAAATACATTGTTTGATTTAGTATTAGTAAAAAGAGAACTCATCAGGCCTAAGGACATCTAGAGTCAGAGTTCACATACCAGTCAATTAAAAACTGACTGCACTAAGGCCTACCAACAACACAGCTGTGGTAATATCTATCTGCTAAACCGGACGCCCACGAAATCTGTCTCTCTAAAAAAGTATATACAATAAGTGGACCAAACAATTAAAGCAGATCATTTCAATTCATTTCCACTAGGACTATTCATATAAAGTCATGCAGGTAGAACCAGGTTGACATCAAAAGTTGCAAAACAACTGTACATATTAAGGCAACAGAATCAAATCCTCTGAATATGTGGCATTGTTTTTTTTAACCATAAAGTTCAAATAAAGCTACTCTGTTTCAGTCATTATGTCTTCTCAGTCTAAAACCTTTGTCTTCAAATCTTGGAAATCAGTTTACAAATGTACACATTTCACATTCAGCAAAAAAGTACAAACATTTGATCAACATCAAAAGGAACATGTTACAGCTTTTTGCACAGTGCAGTTGCAGAAGTATTTGAAAAAGCCCTTAAATCTGTACACGACATGGCTTTTTCTAGCACAATAATGGAAGAAACACAAAAGAAAATCATCACAAGGATTGATATCAACAAAAGACATTCTGCTTTTGAAAATATGTGAAGGGATGTTTAGCAGTGAAACAGTATTTTAACACTACAGTGCCCTCTGGTGGCTCTCATTAGTTACTACTATTATTTTTCAGCAAACCAATCGCAGCACAGCGTTTTCTACATAAATATTTAATCTAAGTAATTCATAAAAAAATTAAATAACTCACAGACAACAGTTACCAGTTTTAAAATAAATAAAATGCTTTGCAAAGCAAAAAAATGTATACCAATATATACTTTTTAAACAAATCTGGAAAAAACACAAGTCATTACTTGATGACTCACTTGATGAGGTCAGCAGCAGAATAAAAAAATAAATTAGGTGAAACACAAAGGGTAGTAAAACCCTACTTAAATTAAATACAAAATAATCAAACACATTTTGTTCTTTATGTATGATAAAGTACAACCATCTCCTGAAATGTTACAGTGTAGCAAATAGTGCAAATTTGTCAAGACTTCAGTCCATAGGACCACCATTTGTGACAATATTCAGTCAAGCAGTTAACCTCCACTGCTTGGTTTGTTAAATAGTTTGATAATGTTTTAGAACCTGGTCATTATTGCAAGTAAAACAATCAGTTGCATAAGCAGTTTGTGACCTGGGCGAGAGTTCATGTTTCTTTTCGAACCTTTTTCTTTTGTGTGGGCTTCAGAGGATCTGCTGTTTCCTCAAGCTTCTCTGGAGAAACATTAAAACAGAAAACATTTAACAGGCATTTAAAAGGAAGGAACAAGTCAACAAAACAATATAAAATCCAGTAATTTTGACTTACTTTGTGCAGGAGATATGCTGGGTTTATGAGAAACTTGCAATGACATCTCCTGTTGTTTGAAAACAGAGCTCACCATCTGGATTAAAACAACTGTCACTGACTATCACATAAATGTGATTTTATGCACACCTCCCACCACCTAAATACACATCTCCCTGTCTCAGTTGGCTGATATGAAAGCCACTTGCCTGAGACACAGACGGAGTTTCCTCTTCAGTCTTTTTCTTCTTTCTTCTTCTCTTTTTGGACTTGGATGAACCCTCAGAAGGATCTTCACTGTCCTTCTCATCATCAGACATCTGACAAAACAAAAGCATAAAAACAACAATAACATCTTCATCTGTGAATAAGTAATCAAAAAATAAAGTTGCTTTTAAAAAATGCAAAATAGTATCTCACTTTTCAGTGGTACTGAAGTCATACCTTGATCATGTCTGCTTGTTCCTTCAGTGGGAAGGCCGGGGGTTCCACTGCAGGTGGCTCTTCGTAGTTACCCCAGTGTTCGACCGGAGCGTTCCAGTCAGAGTAAGGGTCCACAGCAGTCATCCCATCTGAATATCATAATTAAACATGTGCCATGATTATTGTTGCACGTTTTTTCAAATAACTTGAATACATTTATTATGTCATAGAAGAGCAGAGATTTTGACTTACTGAATCCAGACCATTCATCCTCTGGAACTTGATTTGTCCACTGCTCAATCGAACTGGCAGCAGACTCTAAATGACAAACACATGTGGCCTTAAACAGAGCTGTAAATACATATTTTATATGAAATCTTATTAGATCAAGAAATGTACCTGCTGTGCTTAGTCCTAACATTGAGAACGACACTGGGCTGAGGTCATTCTTCATTCTGCTCTCAATTCCGCTCCATGCTGTTTTCAAGGGAACACGGAAATATTATTGGAAACTTTAACCATAACATTGCAAGAATAATATTGTTGTTAAAAAACAATATTCTGTTACTGTCGCTACCTTGGGTTTCCTGTGTCCAGGTCTGGGTTGCGGGAATGGCACTCCACTTTGGCCCATCCAATGGCCCCATTTTGGCAGACATTTTTAGAGGCATATCTGTCCGTCCTGCATTGATGTTCAAGGCCTCTTCACTCCAACTGGATGCTGAAGTTTTAAAATAGAAAGATTATCTACTTTTATAAGACCATCAAATTCTCTCCAAGAAGCAAATAATTACAACAGAAAAAAAGAGTTCCATCAGCTCCAGAGATATGATTTGTTCTTACCAGCTCCACTTGAATCCCCCTTCCCAGAGGTCTTTGCAAGCTGGGCATCTGAAATAAAATAGTATCAGTATTAGAATATGGCTCTGAATACCTTATGGCAATCTACAGTGCACCTTATCTGGTCTACGCACCATGGTTTTTGTTCTTCTTGGTTGTCTTGCCCCCCAGTCCCTCTGCAGAAGCCCTAAGGACCACACAACCTCCTGGGCTTCCTGAGTCATCAGGACCTCGCTCCTTTTTGCGCTGCTGTCTCTTCTCTCGGTTACTCACTTTGGTCTCCCACGCACCTTTATAATGGACAGTAACAATCAACTCAACCTATACAGTTTACAAAAGGCAATGACTCAGAGCTGGGACAATATGACAAAAAATATCAGAGTTCATTCCCTCATAATGATCAAACATGTTTGTTTTTTTATTTTGAATGTTGATCTCAATTAAAATGTGATTAATTGCACAGCCCTATAATGACTGAACAAGATGTGTTCTTCACCATCATCCTGCTCCCTTCCTTCAGCTGTAAACAATTGTTGAGTTGGTTTAGCATCAGGCTTGGGTTTCTTTTTGCTTTTCTTCACCTGTGTTGGTGCCTGGGGCACAAGAAGCTGAAATAAAGAAATACAAATAAAGTAAAACCATGTTTGGTGTCAGTCTGATAACTCTTAATGGTGTTTGACATAAATCTCAAAATACGTTCACTGTACCTTTTCTACTTTTGTCTTGGGTGACGATTTCTGATTTTCTTGAAACTTTTCTTGTGATATGGACACTGGTTGCCCATTAGATGGGTTCTTCTAAATGAAAAAGGCAGATGAAACATCTTTTAGGAAAAGGCAATACACTGCATAGACTGCAGCTTCTTTTGCAATTAATTGAAAATGATAAAGAGCCTTTGTTTGGTATACGTTTATTGTGACAATATTTCAATAAGAAGCGGTGTTGCTGACAGACTCTGTGCTGTTGTCAAGTCCCTTGTTGTAAACAAGCAGAGCGTCTGTTTGGGTTATGAAAGTGCGCCACTGAAATGTGCACAGATTAGTGGCCAGTCTTAAAAGAATAAACAGCGTGTCACAAATATTATGTCTTTGTTATAAACCCTACGACAAAAGTAAATAAATGAATACTACATCCATTATAAATTATGTTTTTGTCCGTTGTCTAGAAGACGCGCTTCTGATTTGCAGGATTCGTGCGTTTGTTCGCGGTACCTTTTCTGTCAGCTTCTTTCTGTGTTTCCTCCTCAGCTCCTCTGTCGTGGTATTGTTTTTGGTCAAAGAGGCCTTGTGGGGCTCCGTGTTTCCCTGTGATGATGTGGCCGGAGATCGCCTCCTCTTCCCGCCCAGCAGAGCCCCGCACACAGCGGCACAGGACACGGCCAGCATCAGCAGCCCCGCGGCGGCCGTGAATAAGATCACCCACGGAGGGTACTGCTCCGCTTTCAGACCCAGGTCCACCCCAAAATGTGTTCGGACATAGCCTTCTCCGGAAGACACTAGATCCTTCAAGCGACTCGAAATAAACTCGACTTTTTCCAACGCAAATCCACGGATGTCCCCTGCCATGTTTTCAAATCGCGACACTGTTGTTAGCTCTCTCATCAGTATGCTAATGCTAACGGAGGAGTGGCTAATCCTGTCAGCTGTGGGAGAAAGGATGCTCTCCTGAAGGGAGGATGCTGTCCTTAAGGGATGCTCTCCTGAAGAAAGAATGCTCTCCTGCAGAAAGGATGCTCTCCTAAAGGAAAGATGCTCTCCTGAAATCATGTCTGTTTGATATACTTGAGTTTGAGACAAAGTTCACGGCTGCATTAGACCTGTGGCACATCAAACTCCAATTTACATTTGAATCTATGACCAATAATACATTACACTTTCACAAATGTATTAGCCTAGACTATGGTCAAAGTAATAAAACAACCGGGAAAATGATCAGTTTTATATTAAAACAATGTATTTGACATTCAAATGTAATTTTAAATGCAAAACTATACAATAAATACTGCAATAACAAATAGGCCAACAAACAACTCTCTCTATCTCCAACTCTCCAACCAGGCAATCCGAGCTTATAAATACTCTATTAAGTATTGATAAAAGGAGAAGTTCAATTTGTCAACTGGACAAAGTTTGTTTGGTTGAAAACGTTTCGCCGCTCATCCGAGAGGCTTCGTCAGCTCAGACTCAGAGCTGACGAAGCCTCTCGGATGAGCGGCGAAACGTTTTCAACCAAACAAACTTTGTCCAGTTGACAAATTGAACTTCTCCTTTTATCATGGATTCTACCTGGACGACTGAGGGACTTTTCACGCATCTATTAAGTATTATTATTATTTGACCTGCCTCAAATGAGAGGGTAAACCATTTTAAATGAGGTTGCCTGACTCCAAGTACAACAAATATAATAACCAACATGAGATACTAGATATTTATCTTAGAAGTCTGCATCGAGAGTGAATTCAGTGTCTATTAGGCCTGACATAACACCAAACTTTTGATATTCTGCCACCCGTTTTTCAAAGAAGTTGGTTTTCCCTTCAAGTGAGATTGACTCCATGAAGTCAAATGGATTCTCAGCATTGTAAACCTGAAATAAAATAATATAATTTAGTTAACAAAATCATATTAGTATGTGCTTTGATCTGCTTTGAAAATACCTTATCAAGGCCAAGATCTGCAAGAAGACGGTCCGCCACAAACTCAATGTACTGCTTCATCAAAGAGCAGTTCATTCCAATGAGATCCACTGGTAAAGCTTCAGTTAAGAACTCCTGGAAAACAACAAGCAGGTTACAGGTGCAGGAGGTGGTGTGGCCAATTGTGTCTAAACAAAATGACAAAGGATAGGCTAAAGTAATTGTACAAATAAATACAACATTTCATGTTTAGGTTATTTGAGAGCTTTCAACAGAATCGTTTTACCTGCTCAATGCTCACAGCTTTGGTTATTATATCCTTTACTCTGTCTTCTGATGGCTTTTTAACCAAGTAGCTATACAGGAGGCAGGCAAAGTTACAGTGCAAACCCTGCAGACAAAATTATGTAAGATTATATTACATATAGGGAACTGGTTAAATAAACAGGCTACATGTATTTATTTCTTCAGACAAATCTAACCTCATCTCTGCTGATAAGTTCATTGGAATAAGTAAGGCCAGGCATTAGACCCCTCTTTTTCAGCCAATAAATGGCAGCAAAGGATCCAGAGAAGAAAATTCCCTCTACAGCTGCAAATGCCACAATTCTTTCACCTAAAACACCAGAGAAGACAAGTTTAAGCAACTGAGGCATACACTTCTATTTACGTAAAAAAATGAACTTTTTACCAAATGACGATTTGCTGTCATTTATCCACTGAAGAGCCCAGTCTGCTTTCCTTTTCACACAAGGCATGGTTTGAATGGCGTTAAATAAATACTCTCTGAAAAACACAATATACAGCATGTTAATTTATAGCTCTACATACACATTAACATTACAAGAATGGACAAAATCATGATAAGAAGCATAATGTACATACATGTATAAATTCTATAAACTTTTCTATATAAATCATCAGATTATTTCAATTAAAGTTAAGAGGTATAATATTATTTCCCTTTCATCACGACACATCAGCGCGCACAGCAGGTCTGTTATTTACCACAAACCCAAACTCAAATCCTGAACAGGTGCATTTTATATCATTACACAGTTGATGTCACAATATTTTGGTATAATGAGCAACGGCTGTAAATTGCAGCAGATGTGAAAAATCCACAGTTAATGATTTCCAGGACAGTTGGTATGTTTTGATGTTAAATGTATAGTCAGTTATTTACTTTGGACTTTTTTTTGTCTGTCTGCTTGACTGGACATGCTCAGGACAAATGCCATTGTGAAAGAGGATGAGAAGAGGAGAAACATTAAACTGTATGAGCTCAGAAGTCTCTATGACAGGTTAATGTACTCATTTAACTAAAACACAGTTATTACATTATATATATATAAAAAAACATACACACTCGTTTTCCCAAGTTGGCCATTTATAATCTTAAAAGTTTTACTTCCTGGTTGGCAATCATCAGAACAGTTAGCTAGCAAAGCTCCTCTAATGTACACAGAAATTATCTGACATATACCAGTATAAGAAAATAATCTTTATTTTGCTGCGTTAATGTTTAAAGAATCAGAAAAATGTTTAAAGAATCAGAAAAAAATATTGCAAATGGTTCTTATGTGTAAATTGTGCCTAAATTTTGACTAGAATTCTCCCTAAATTGTTAATTTTTTTTCAACTTTTCTTGGCAATTTGCTTCTTGATTGGTGTAAATAATTTATATTTACAACAGGCACTATCCCAACAACTTAAGTCAAAATTAGAGAATCATAAAAATCTGTCATATGCACTATAAGCAGCATGTGCATAGCGTAAATCCCTAGACAGTTGCGCAACCCAGTTATTTTCAATTATGTTGATAAAGTTAAATATAAAATGGGACTGACCTCTCCTTGAGGTCTCTGATGTATGTGTTGATAAGCATACTGTACATCTCTGAGTGAACTGTCTCTATTAGAATCTGTACACTGTAGAAAGAGCGTGCTTCAGGGACCTGTACTTCCTGACAGAAGCGCTGCACCTGCAATAATATAAAGTTTCTGTTAGTCTGGTGGTTAGAAATGAATGATGTGGAAGCCAGTCAAGAAATAACTTACCAAATTCTCATTCACAATACCATCACTAGCAGCAAAAAAGGCCAGGACATGGGAAATGAAATGCTTCTCTTCAGATTTTAGACGGTCCCAGTGTACCAAATCTTTAGATAAATCAACCTGAAATATAAACAGACAATAAGACAAAGCTACGTGGCATTGTCCGAATAAAAATCATTTGTATTAAACCAATCTCACCTCCTCCACTGTCCAGAAGGATGCCAGGGCCTGCTTGTACATTTTCCAGATGTCGGGATAATGTATTGGGAAAATAACAAACCTTCTGGGGTTTTCTTGAAGCAGTGGCTCATTTTCTTCTTGTTTACAACCATTCAGGTGTTCTGTATGTTGGTCTTTTAAACCATTCTGCAAAAATGAATACTTGTGCATTAATTACACCATAAAAATTGGTTTATAAAATCGTCATAAGGTAAAACAGAACTACTGCGCATGCGCGAAGATTCGTAACATCCACAACAAAAGATGCACAAGTTTATGGTTCTGTTTGTCATTATTTAAAAAAAAACCGTACAGGTGAATTGAATTGTTGAGATTTCCGTCCATTAAGCTAGGGCGTGTTGTTATTATGCTGATTGAAATAGTTACTAAGCATGTAATGAATCAGTCGGTCTCTCTTCTTTAGCTTAGCTTCAGATCCATGAGAAGCTAGTCTCTCAGCGACTGTTTTGTACAATATAATGAAGCTGTAATACAACATTTAACAGGTATAACATAGTCAACCTCTCACGACAATGGTGAACTAAATTTAAGTGCAATGGTTCGTGTAATAGCATTATTTCGAACACATTTGCACAACCACGAGTCCCATTGTTATGTAATGCGCGACCTCCTTACCGTTTGACTGCCCGAGTGATGCTGTTGGTTTATTTTGACCAGGTCCATTTTTGAGGGAACTTCTTTGCCTCTGTCATAAGAAACTAGAAGAGGCTAAAAAAGCTTCAGCTGCCACCATTACTATTCTTGACTGCAGCCCTCCCCTCGATTTAGACCATTTAAATAAGGACACAGCACTCCCCCTGCAGGACAGTCACGGTTTGTCATTTTACACGACCACATTTTGACAACATTAAGTCGATTTAAGGCCAAGGATGTGCAGATATTTTAGACCCGTTTCCACAAAATTATGTTGATTACACTCTTTCGATCGAAATCCACATGCAACACCTATACCACACCACATGTGCAATCTGTGAAATACTCTTACACCTTATTTGATCTTTGACTTAATCCTACCTGCACCTTTGTACATTGTATTTATTACATATTTTTATATTGTTTACTTCTTCCCCTGCACTTTTTACCATGTACTATTATTGCATGTTATTAGTACTTCTATCTTAGCGAGTCAACGGTTCTTCTGATCCTAAGCATTTAATTGCATTGTTGACCCCGTGTTGATTCTGCATATGACAAAAACAATCTTGAATCTTTGCAAATCTTTAAACTCTCAGCACCAGAGATTCCCAGAGTGGATTTTTGTATCCAGAAATGTAACATTGAATGAAATTGGATGCAATAGTGGCAACATTATTTTGTTTAATGAAATGTAACAAAATACCACCAGACTTTTGCATTTATTTTGTGAAAATTGGACTATTAACATCTAAACAGGAATGTTATGTATTCCCAAACGGAATACATCGTTTGTGCATGCCCATGCACCATTTGGCGCAGACTTCAACATGAACACTTGGTGAAATCCCATAGGACGATCGTCATCTGCCTGTGGAACAGAATGTGTAACGACTCTTGTAAATTAAATGAATTAAATTAAGGTTTCTAAAAAATATTGACAATATACCTGTAACTGCCCAAACACCATGATGAGAATACAACTGTCTATTGTGGGTTGAAAGTCTTGTTCAGTGATGACATGCTTTATCCGCTTAAAAGGAAGGCTCTGCGAAAAAAATATGCACAAGTTTCTTAAATGTCCTGAATAATTACTCCAATAGTCTTCATTTATAAATGCTTTGCAGCCAACATAATTTTATACAATATCCGTAAAAGAAAATTTTTACATTTAAAAAGGTCCCATGGCATGAAATTTTCACTTTCTGAGGTTTTTGAACGTTAATGTGAGCTCCCCTACACTGTTTAGCCCCCCCCCCATGGCTAAAAGTTGCGAAATGTCTAAACTGAGCATTTGCAGTCCTTTTCTGCGTTAGAAAAAAAACACAGCTCAAACGGGCGATTCTCAACAAGGCACCTTATTGACGTCAGCTCGAAAAATGCAGCTCCACCCCCGTCTGTGTCTCTACTCAGCGTCTCTGTATATCACGCCCATAGAGTTTGGACTGCAGAGGAGCTACGCAATGCGAAATGCGTTTTTTTATTTGCCTGGAGGCACGTGCGAGTGTTTCTAGACTCGGAAGTCCTTTACCCGACCCTCTGAAACAGCAGTGGTTTAATTTTATTTTCTGTGGAAATGTGTTTATTTTTCAATGGAACGCTTCTCATCTCCTCCTCCGCGCAAAAACGCGGAAGCGGGAGCCAGCCAGTCTGAGCCAGAGCGCACAGCTGAAGAGGAGAGAGTGGAGAGTTTGGCCATGCCCCCACTCGCTACTATAGGCCATCTCTGTCCTCATTTGCATTCAAGCAACAACGCCCATAATGGACTGTTCCAGAGAGAGAGATGTATGACTCTCATCTTATCTCTCTTTCTCATGTACTGATTCTTGATTTTGGAGAAGGATTCATTTACAGTATTAGGGAACCATTAAGGAGCCATATAAAAGCATCAAGAAGTACCATGTCATGGGATCTTTAATACAGGATTTGACTGAATGTTATTTTGGGAATACTTACTCCTAGTTTCCCGGTTATGGCAGCACGTCCATGAAATGGCTGTCCTTCCCATGTCAAACAAGCACCATCAGACTAAAGGAAATCATTCCATTAAAAGTGTGTCTAGACCCTTTATTCACTACAATTGTTAGGTTAAAGATGTTAAAATAAATACTTACATATAGCATACCTAGAGTACTTCTATCAGAGTTGTCAAACTGTTGATAGTACGCTTGTACAAAGTCTTCTCCTATCTTCTGCCAGATTTCTTTTTCAGCCATGTCTTGAGAACTGGACCTGTGAATGTGACAGTCTAGGTTAAAAAAGGGTTAAGAATAGCAGGATCAGGGATATGATAAAAACATTACATTTATAGAAACCAGCACTGATGAAAATCACAGAACACGTCTGGGAATAAATGGGGACAATGACCATAATGGATAGGTTCCATGGAATGAACCATGGAATGCTCTATGGAATGAACATTATTCCCATTTCATACTTTAGCATTACTTTAGCCCAACTAGCTGCAGGGAACTTGAACTGAAACCAGTGAATACTTTCACAAAAGAGTTTAGTATGAGAGCACAGAACTATCAGCAGTAATGGATGATACTGCGCTACATGTAACAAAGCCAGACTACAAGGCAGTCACAAACAATTCCTGAACTTTGAGCGTCAAATGTGAGCATCATCGCCATGACGGAAATGTGTCTTCATGTAGTATCTTGTCTGAGCTAGGGAACTTTGGGTCTTAAAAAACGATTCTACGTGTGGAAATTACTAAATATAAGACCGACCTTTGCCGTTTTATTCTACTTTTTTTCAAAACGAGGCCGATCCAACGTGGTAATTTCCCGCAGCAGCCGCAGCCTCTGGTGGTGACGGGATTCCCGCTTCCTTACAATTATGACCAACGTCATGACGTCGACACACCGGAGCCAATCAGAAGAGAGCTTATTGCCCTGTTTATATGAACGCCAATGGAACAACACAAAGCTAAAATGGGCTGGTTTTAGTTCAGTTTAACCTGTTTTTGACCATCTTTACCATAGGAGCACATCTAATCACTGCCTGGATTGCATGAGCCAGTTTCAAACTCAGATTAGTTCTACTCAGGCTTGTAGATATGTATATGTAAGTAAGAAGCTATATCAAAGATAAAAGGACAATCCACCCTTGTCATCTTTGGAAAACGTAGTAACCAAAATGTCCTATACAACACTGAAATAAACATAACAAACTCCAAGCATGTGTAACTAACACATTCATACACACTCCTCTGCACCTCCACAGTGCAAGATGACACACAAGAATGTTTATCACCTCCAGAGCCCATCACAAACTTAAAAAAGGTATTGTTTTTTGGTTTAGAGACCTAAAAAATATACCAAAAACATCATGCATCAGCCAAGTAAAGAAAAAATATTGCAAATAGATTTAATGACTAAAAACTTTGAGCAAAATCAGGTATAGGCCAGGCATATACAAAATATTTGGCAAATAATACATAAAATGAATTGCAACAGTATTAATTATTGATTTGGGCCACAACAAAATCAAAACTATTAAATAAATAGTCTTTAAGATACACTTGTCTTTCAGTTTCGTTTAGCTTTTGATGTAAAAATTAACCACAGCTTAAAACCTGGCCTCTAATAAAGTGACAGCTCATTTACAGTGTGCTTAAAAATCAGACATGCGTGCATACATATCAAGGAGGCAACTTTAGATGGCTAGAAACGACAAGTGACACGGCAAACACTGTGAATTGGAAGACAAGAAAAGGCCTATTGTTGAGGAACCATTAGAAATTCAGACCTCCAAAATGGCGTGCAGATTACAAATCTAGCAATAGGAATGTTCATTATATTAAAAAAGCTGGGTTGTCTGTTTATGAAATGCATTGATCTTTACAATGATTATTGTAATTCAGGTCCTGTTCAAGAGCTTCTGTAGTTTGAGGATTGTTACACAGTGTGTATTATTACACAAATAATAAAAAGAAATGGACAGTATTGTGACCCTTTAGGCACTTTTAAAGATTTGCTACAGCTCAATGCTGCTGCTGAAAACATTGATCATCAGTGTTTTCTTGCACTTTAAGTCCAGTGATTTGTTCAGAAAAATTGTACTATTGCTTTGTTGAAGCGGCTGTTCCCCAAAAAAATCTTCTTACAACAAATGGCAGTAAACAAAGACTACAAACAGGTTTATATCTCGTAGTGGGTCACTGTTCAGGCTGCGGTGGAAAGTAATTGTCAGTTTGAAAAACACTAGGCACCTCTTGACGCTGATGTGCTGCTGGTCGTCTAGGACTGGACTGTTTCTGGAAACAAATAAATGCAACAAAACTATTAACTCAAAATGTCTCAGAAATGTTATACAGTGGTCCCTCGCTATATCGCTGTTCACTTTTCACGGCCTCGCTGTTTCGCAGATTTTTTTTTTATTGAAATTTTTTAAATAGTGTATCAACGCGCATTGTGTTCTGCGTCCTGATTGGCTAAGTGACTGTAGACCTTTGCCGATTTGTCAGTCTTTCTCCTCCGTGTCTCCTGTACAGTACAGAATGTGTTCAGTTTGCCAAATTTATATAAAAGTTCGATCGCTCGCAGTGTGACTCTGAAGTGTTCTGGCTCCGGGACTCTGGCTGGATGCGCGAGGGGCGCGGAGACATGAGTCACTGGATCCATAGGAAGCGGCTCTTTTTGGGTCTGCTGAAGCCAGTGCTGAGTCTGTCCCTGGTCTTCGCATCCTTCCTCATGCTCCACCGGCTCGCGGAGGAGGACACACTGGGGCTGAAAGCGGGCGGCCCTAGAGCCTGGTGCGGCCCCGGAGCCCGGTGCGGCTCGGACTGCTTCTCATTCAAACACAGTGTGAGCACAGAGGGACCCATGGGGCAGGGCGCACCGTGCTCATCCAACGGCACTGCCACGTCTTGGGACGCGCAGGTTCTGTACTGCATCCGTGTGCTCTCATTACTGGTTCCGCCGCCTGGACTCCAGGTTCCACCAGTTCGTTCTGCCGCTACTTCCCAATGCGCATTGAACACCCAGAGAAGTGTGCGCACGGACACGTGCACCTGCTCATCGTGGTCAAATCCATGACAAAGCAGCATGACCAGCGTGAGGCCGTGCATCTCACCTGGGGCCGCGAGTACGGGAACGAGGCCAGCAATGTCCGGACCGTGTTTCTTCTCGGGACCGTATCCACGGCTAACGACCGAATACCAATGCGGTTGCCGCGGCCCACCTGCTAGGTATTCGGTGCAGACTCTGCACGGTCTCGTACCGCGGCCCCAAGTGTGTGGCATGTGCCCAAATGCCAGACTGCTCAGTCCATCACTGGTGGCATGTCTGTTTATAAGAATCTTCTCACCCAAAAGAAAAAAAGACTGCACTTGGTAAAAGACGCCTGCACCAAGGCAGAACGGCGCCAGGACAAAGAGACGCGGTCAGAGGAACTGTGAAATACACGCGTCACTATTAATACATTTTTTTGTTGAAAATCTACAAAAGTTTCACTGTTTAAACGAGAGAGAAATGTGAGAAAACGTTAACTCCAGTCTGAGAAAAGTGTATATGTGTGGTGAGGCGTTTACAGCCTTAAAACACTTCCTATTTTGCGGATTTCGCATATCGCGGATTATTTTTTAGAATGTAACCCCCGTGATAAACGAGGGCCCACTGTAAATTCGTTAATGGAATGGAGAGACTTGCATTTAAAAAACTTGGCGCCGTCATTGTACGGAACATTTTCTTGAAAGCACCAGGTAGTGTTCCTAGCTCTCCCTCTGCCTGTGTAACCTGTTCCTCCATTGCACTGACGTTTGCTCCAACCAGCTTCACAAAAGCCTGAGAGATAACACAAAAATAATAATAAGTCAATGTTATCCTAAAATTGGTGTTCTTTATTATCAGTGGTATAAAAAGAGAGTTGATTATACGGAAACACTAGTTGGTATAAACACATACCTCTAGTTTATCAATCTTCCTGTATATTTGTCTCATTTCTTCAGATTTCTGTTGGATTTGAGGTAGTTCTTCATTCACTATCTGGGAAGTGTCGTTTCGAATCTGCAAATAAAGGCCATTAACATGAGACAGATATGTGAACAAATACAGTTTAATCATTATTTTGATGGCAACTGCAGCTCACCATATCCAGCATCCCAACAAATTCATCCACTCTTGTCAGCATTTCTTCCAAACTTTTCTCCAGACACAAGACCTAGGAAAAATGTCATACAATTACAAAAGGACATCTACTTTTCTTTTTTTTGTTTTTGTTTTTACTTGTCTAAAAATCCAATCCTTTGAGTGGTTAAAATAATCTTTAGAGGAACCACATTTCTTTCCACAAAGGCTCCACTGTCTTCCTGATTAGTGAGACAGGCATAACCCTGGATCATTCACATTCGATTAATACAAATACTGGTGAGTGACAGAGGCTCCATGCATCCTAACTTTATGTAATGTTGTGTTTTAGATAGTTTGGGGAAACATCTCTTATGTGAATGAACTTACACAGAATGAACAGAGAATGTGCACATTATAACTGGGTTGAAAGGAATCCAATTTGTTAAAGGGGGACTATGCAACTTTTCTAGTGGAGGCTCTGCGATCAAACTGTAGTACTGTAGGGCACTGCAGCTGTAGAACTGTATAGGCATTAAACTTATCGACCAACATACACGCAGGTGACGCCACAAGGCCACGTTACATGTCAGGTCTGTGGAGAAGAAAACATCCATGGAGACAATCAGGTTGCTGACCCTCCATCACAAAGGTTACATTCTAAGAACGCAAGATGATATGGATATCTTTAAGGGAGTACACATCCATGTTTGTTTATGATGTTGTCATGCACAGTGGAAATGAGTGGAAAAAGCGGAGCAAATTATAAACTTAGATTCGTGCCTGAGGTGACCTCCGTGGCTTGATAGTAGGTGCATACCTCTTCTCCGGCCGTAGCTCTGATATAGGACGAGTAGCTTATCGCCGTTTCCCGCAGTAGTTCATCATTCTCCTCGTCTTCCTCCTGGTGCTGCCTGTCGATGTTTGGCCCCGACGCTTCGCCCAGACTCGGGCTGTGTCTGATCACATTAGCCGCGGCTGCTCCGAAGCTGGGGCTCTGCGACACTGTTCCGCTGCTGAGGATTTCGCTCACCATGGACAAACTACTCGCACTTTGGGAAACTATGCCACTGTCTTGACTAATCTCGGCGCTGGACTCTTCTAAAGGAGACAGGAGGCCCACTCTGTCATTCCTGTGGAAGTCCATAGCGCCTTCTTTTCTCAGACTGCCGTGTTGTTTGTCAAATGACACAATCACGTGGATTCAAGAGTGGACGGTGGCCTAGAAAGGTCAAAATGGTGCATTCCGCAGATTTATTTATTTTCTGGTCAATATCAATATCAATAATTACATTAATATGAAGAGTCAAACAATGCATAATAAAATGCTAAATAAAATAAATTACTAATTTAATTTAAAAATGAGTCATATAGTAGGCTGAAGTTAAATATGGAATATTTAGTTTTAGTTCTTCTAATAAAGGATTGTTTGTGTGGAATAGCACTGTGAACAGCGCTATTCCTTAAAACCATAAAACCTATTTTATGAATTTCTATTTTGCCACCAGATGGCAGCCAAACATCCTTAAGGTCTGAGGTTCTACAATCACATTGTCAAAATTTATTACCACATAATTCAATCATATGTGTTACTTCTGTCATGACTCAACACCATAACTAGTCTTTGAACATTGTTTCTGGATTTCTGTTATTATACCCCATCATGTGTCCCAACTAAGAGATAGCAACAATGGATTAACCTTGTAGATTACCACCAAAGTAGATCACTGTGAGTCAATCTAAGTAAACACATGCGACAAACATTCTTTAGCAGAGAACTTGCTGCAAAAATCCCTAAAGAATGCAATCCTTCTTAAGTAAAAAAACACCTGACAGTAATCATTCTAATTCATTGGTACTGGTTAGATCAAAGCATTTTATCTCAATTTGTACCACACATTTTACTTTCATTTATGCAATGATAGTATGAACGGTCTGTACTTTTCATATAAGATTATCAAGAGTAGGCCAATCAAGGATCTAGCAATTGTGGATAAGGCTCTTGGAGCCAAAATAAGTAATTACTGTGTGAGGTTTAGTTCAGTTGCAGAATTGAAGTCTTGCACAAATAGTTCTCTCCACAAGAAGTCACACCCTAAATGCATAACATTTTGTGGTTATGGATTCTGGTCTGAAGATGCTGTGTTTGGTTAAAAACAGGGAAGTCAGCCATGTTTTTTGTCGTTTATAGAAAAGATGCATAAACTCATGTAACAGATTTATAGCTGTAAGGTTATCATTAAGCTTGGAAAGGAAAAGTAAAGGAGTTTTGTAATGCGCAAGAGCTTTCCAAAGCTGAGACTTGGAATAATTTATTGAAACAGGAACAGAATCAAAGTCATCAATGCATAAAAGGACTATTTAAAAATCATACTCTAAACAGCATTTATTTGAGTTCATTAGAAATATAGATTTACTCTTTAAAAACATCTGTGAGCAACCCCAATCTTGGTCCCAGTTTTTAGCATTGAAAGACACAGTAAAAGTGGTCACTAAGAGTAGAGGCACATTCAGAACGCTATATAACAGTGGAATCGCCTAAAAACATTGTTCTGAAGTTTATTACATATATACGTACAATTCTTTCGTGTAAGACAAATTTTAAAGACAATTTAAAATACATGATATATACATTTTCATAATCCATTTTGTGATAATCTTGTACAGAAAGATGTTATAAAAATTAGTATGTGGTAAAAACACACCAGTTTGTAGTCTTTAGAAGTTGAGAGTCTGTGATTTTGTATTATAGTGTGATAACGGTGCCATCCTCCTCCACCCCTCCTCTGGGCAGCACCAGGCTGTGTCGAGGGTCCGTTTTGAGCGCGCTGAGCATTTTGTGGATGCTACCGTTGCTATGGCGAAGCGCGGGGTTGCTGCTGTGGTGGGACGGCCGTATGTGAAGCTGGGACTGCAGACTGTGTGGAAGGTCCTTGTGGGTTTTGTGGATGGCACCACTATGCTGATGGTGATGGTGGTAATGGTTTTGGGAAGACCCTCCATTAAGACTGGTTTGGGAGTGGAATGAGGCTGTGGAAATGACTGAAGGGGGGCGCGCAGGTGGGCTTGGAGAAGGAAGAGCTGCTTGACCTGGTGCTGCTGCTCCTATACTGGTTGCGGAGGGGATTTGGTGGTGGGAACGGGACAAGTTGGATTTGTTGGAAGCCACCGATGCATTGGAACGCTGGGAAGGCCGCTTGATGCTGTTTTCTATGACGATATCAGCATCTTCGTCACTTTCAAGGTCATCAGGGTAACCATGAGCTGCAGAGAGGGGCATCCCGGCGGAGGCTACAGAAGTTGGGTATCCAATGGAACCGCTGCTATCTGAAGACTGACCAGAACTGCCAGAGATCCTGCTACTGCGCACCACATTGTTTCTCTGATTCACTGGCTTCACTGTGACAATCAGATTGTGGCTATTGGCGATCATCATATCTGTGACCTGATCAAGAGACTTCCCTGTAACTTCAATGCCATTCACCTCCAGCACTTCGTCATTTACAGCCAGCAGACCCGTGCTTTCTGCCAATCCACCTGGCACCAATCGTGAGATGAAGATGCCCGGGACCTTTTCTAACCCATGTGGCGTCACCCGAACACTGGTCCCATCGCGAATGTAGAAGCCGAGAGGTTTGTCTGAGCCGTGGCGGTACAAGCGGACACGGCGATGAGACTCCGGCAGGATGTCCACGTCGATGATGGAGGAGACGGGCCGAAAGTCCTGGGGCATGCCTATCCGGATGTGTGGGCGCTTCCGGTTCACATCGTTATTGCGAAGAGCCACCACTGCTTTCTTCTTGCGCGTAAGTGTGTTGGTGCCAAAACTGGTGTAGTCAATCTCTTCTGCAGAAAAAAAAAGAGAAAAGCATTAGAAAACACATGGTATATTATGTTTAGTCACAGAAAGGGTCAATCAGTGACTTATTTGGGCCAGTGCTAACCCTAAACCTTGCATAAAAAAGAAAAAATTGCCATGTAAAATCAATATTGTTGCATGTCAAGTAGGGATGCACCGAACCAGCTTTTTCTGTTCTGACACAATATCGATACTTTGGCTTTAAGTATCTACCTATACCTACTATCAACTGATAGTAGGGCAGAGACTGTGTTCAATCAAAATAAATTATATTTTCAAAGAGCATAAATGTAATAAATTATCTGAAATGGTAAACTATACAGACAGCAACCAACAGTTTACCAGCTGTGCCAACGCCCAACACTTTTAAATCACAACATACCTCATAAAATTAACTTCAATGAGCTGCAGATGTGCTTTGTAGAAGGTCCTTTGTGTAAAATTCTGCTAATAATTTGTACAGATTTATTTCAACGTCTGACACATTTTAATGTCATAAACAACATTTCTCTTCCCACTTCTGATTCACTAACCGATTAATCGAGCAATGGCTAAATCACATGATATAATAAATTTACAAAAATGTTTTAACTAGTACATGTAGAGGAGTTTGAATAAATTGCTGAGTTTGCAGATGCCTTTTCAGTTTATTGATACCGACAGTTACGGCCCACCCTTCTTTTACAAGGAGATCTACTTTCCCACAGTCTGTTTCGGCCTCTAGATCCAAATTTGTATTCAAGTAAAAGTGGTGCATCAGAATAATGTAGGTGAACAAGTAATAATATAGTAAGCCCTAAGGCATATGTCAAAGTTATATGTCAAAGAGTAGAAAATGCTTGAAAAAGTAGGTCTGCAGTTATATATATATATATATATATATATATATATATACACACACATACATATATATATATACACACAGTACAGTGGTACCTCACCTTACGAAATTAATTTGTTCTAGAAGTGGTTTCGTAACGTGAATTTTTCGTAAGTTGAGTAGCTATTTTAATGGAAAAGGCCTGATTCTTTCCAAGGTTTTTTTTATTTTTTATAGTGTAACTTTTTTTTTTTTTTTTAATAGTGTAACATTGGTTCTGCATCCTGATTGGCTAAGAGACTAGACCAGGACTAAATGTGGACTAAACCAGGTCTAGACCAGAACTAAATCAGGTCTAGACCAGGTCTAAACCTGGACTGGACCTGGACTAAACCAGGACTGGACCAGGTCTAGACCTGGACTAAACCAGGATTAAACGATCACGTGCCGCTCTTTGCTGGTTTCGTGCGGCTGGTTTGTGGCTCGGGCTCCAGAGGACGCGATCCGGGCGCCGCGGTTCTATCTCGTGCTCGCAGCCCCGGTGCCGGTCGTGCAGACCAGGACTAGGGGTGCTCCCTTGTGCGGTGCCGTGCTCCGCGCTCCTTGTGCAGTGCATGCTGGTGTGTGCTCCTTGCGCGGTGCGTTCATGTGTCTGCACTGCTTCCGGAGTCGTGTCTCCCCCCACACTTCACTATTTAATACATTTTGTTGAAAATCTTGCGTGTTCAGTGCTAGAGCTAAGAGGCCGAGAAAGGTGCTTTTTGAGCGGGGATAACAGCATCTGAGCGCGCATTATTCGAATTTTTGAGATTTCGCGTTTCATAACTTGAATTTTCTTTCGTATCTAGAGACCAAAATTTAACGTGAAGGCATTTCGTAACTTGGATTTTTCGTATGTAGGGTCTTTCGTAAGGTGAGGTACCACTGTATATACAGTGAATTTTATGCTGTTGCAAATGCTAACAAAACCACAACTTCTACTATAACTACTACAACTACAGCACAATCAAAATGGCAGGATAGTGAGCCAAATATAGTGTGTAAAGCAAGTAAAATAAAGAATACTCCAACACTTGCCTTATTACAACTACTACTGAACTGTACAACTACAACTTATCTACTACTATTGGTGAAGCACAACCACTAATTTCGTCAAATAAATACTTTTCATTTGATTAAAATATTTAAAGGTCCCATGGCATGAAATTTTCACTTTCTGAGGTTTTTGAACGTTAATGTGAGCTCCCCTACCCTGTTTAGGCCCCCCCAATGGCTAAAAGTTGCGAAATGTCTAAACTGAGCATCCTTTTCTGCGTTTGAAAAAAACACAGCTCAAATGGGCGATTCTGGACAAGGCACCTTATTGACGTCAGATCGAAAAAAGAAATGCAAATTCAGTTCCACCACCGTCTGGATCTCCACCTCCTGTCTCTGGAAATCACGCCCAGAGAATTTGGACTGCGGAGGAGCTACGCAATGCGAAATGCAGAGAGATTATGACTCTGACTCTGTACATGTGTCTTTCTCATGCACTAAGTGTTGATTTTGAAGAAGGATTCATTTACAGTATTAGGGAACCATTAAGGCACCATATAAAAGCATCAAGAAGTACCATGTCATGGGATCTTTAAAATGTACTTTGGCAATGACACGAACTACTCACAAACTCAGAAACGGACTAGACCAATGTGAATGCAGTTGTTATTTTGTGATAGAAACTTTTGGGCAAAAGATAACATGATAGCGTTCTAATCTTTCCTTCCCGGACTGACAGGAAATCTGGACAGAGCAAGGCATGATGGGACAGGAAGTGAAGGCCCCCCTGTGTCTCTATGACAACAAGAATGACTCATCTTGCCCCGCTGCTGTTCGGGACACCTGCTTCTTGAAAATATTGGGGTTAAAGTTGTGCATCTTGGAGGGAGTGCACTGTAATTTTTGGCTGTGTCTTCAAAGTGCCGAGCAGAAGGAGAAAATAGTGAGATAAATACAGAGAGGTTGAGTGAAGCCAGCCCTCAGACCACTGCCATAACAATTCCTGGAGTAGTGTTGAATCACCCTCAATATGCTGTACATCTTCGCTGAGAAATAGTGACTAAAACATTACATTGTAGTTTTCAGGTTTTGGAGCAGGCCACACATGTCAGGAAGGGGCTCTCCTGAGGATCTTAAGCGATAATGAAAAAAGTACAAAAAGATCTACAGCTTGTATTACGAAACTGGAAAGAAAAAACAAGTTTATGGATTTTATTGGTATTATTGCGATCCTCTTGTGATTTCAAGTTTGGATCTTAGGTTTAAGTAGCACACACTCTTTGTCTCTGTCTGCACTTCACTTCAAGTATTAACATAACTGAATTTCCCTACTGAGAGATTTAATTGGGGCCAAGCACCGAAGGTGCTAGGCACCGTAGTGTTTCTACTGATTCTTATTATTATACATTATTCCTCTGACCATGGGAGTCTATGGCAACCCCTAGAACCGTCTGGTAAAAAGTTGTGAAATTTTGCATGCACATTCCAGCCAGTCTCCTCATTACCCACAGCAATTTATAGGCCCCCAGCCCCAACCGTCCAGTGCCACCAGCAGGTCAAAGTTGCAGAAATGTTCAGGAATTTTCTGCGTTGCTAGGCAATGCAGAAATGTACCTTTGATCTGTTTTTGATGTGTCTTTGATCTGTTAAACCTTGTTAGACCCTGTCAGACCTTGTCAGATTCTGTCAGATTCTGTCAGATTCTGTCAGACCCTGTCAGATTCTGTCAGACCCTGTCAGATTCTGTCAGACCCTGTCAGACCCTGTCAGACTCTGTCAGACCCTGTCAGACCCTGTCAGACCCTGTCAGACCCTGTCAGACCCTGTCAGACCCTGTCAGACTCTGCTAGACCCTGTCAGACTCTGCTAGACCCTGTCAGACTCTGTTAGACCCTGTCAGACTCTGTTAGACCCTGTCAGACCCTGTTAGACCCTGTCAGACCCTGTTAGACCCTGTTAGACCCTGTCAGACTCTGTTAGAGCCTGTCAGACCCTGCATGCGGCCTACATGCTGAGGCCTACATGCACTTTCGGTGCTTGGCCCCACATTGCTGCTTGCAGCTATATTTGGGCACAAGCACCGAAGGTGCGAGGCACCATAGTGTTTCTACTGATTCTTATACATTATTCCTCTGACCATGGGAGTCTATGGCAACCCCTAGAACCGTCTGGTAAAAAGTTGTGAAATTTTGCATGCACATTCCAGCCAGTCTCCTCATTACCCACAGCAATTTATAGGCCCCCAGCCCCAACTGTCTAGTGCCACCAGCAGATCAAAGTTGCAGGGATTTTCAGGAATTTTCTACGTTGCTAGGCAACGCAGAAATGTACCTTTGATCTGTCTTTGATGTGTCTTTGATCTAGCCGAAGTGAGCTCATATCTCGGGAACCCTTCATAGGAAGCCTGGGAGCCTGGGAAGCCTGGCTAACAGACCCTGTTAGACCCTGTCAGACCCTGTTAGACCCTGTCAGACCCTGTCAGACTCTGTCAGACCCTGTATAACTTTTCTGCTTATAACGTAGCGTTTGATTGGCTGTCATGACAAAATGATAATACATGCTGAGGCCTACATGCACCTTCGGTGCTTGGCCCCACATTGCTGCTGGCAGCTATATTGTTTTCATTATTTTCCCTTTAAATTTAAATGTTTTTCTACCCAACTTCCTTTGTGAATATGTCTAATGATAAAAGGATTAAAAAAAATTGATTATTATTGACAATATTGTGGTAATTTTGGATGCAACATCTACTGTAACCTGCAACCTTAAACCAGTTTGTATTGGTGTTGCCCCCACTGATTAAAAAACACTGATAACACATTAAATACAGTTAATTCTGTATGGTTTTGACAATACTAGAAGCATGAAGTATCATTTATCACCAATTTTAGTCTCCTCCATTAAAAAGGGCATTGTGCAACTTTTCTGGTGGTGGTCTGTCAAATGCTTTTCTCCATGGAGATGTTATTGCTTTGTCTGTAATGTTTCACAGTATGGTATTAAAGCGTTTTCTTCACGGAGAGCAAATCAGACCAAATTTTATTCATTTTAGTAGGTACAGCATTTTTGAGCTATAAAATCACCTGTAATTGAATAATTGTAAGGTAGAGATGTTTAATGTGATACTGTTGAACATTCCAGGTGGTGCAATGACATATCCATAGAAACAAGCAAATGATAAACCCCCAAACCATCCATCCATCCATTTTCTTCTGCTTATCCAGGGCCATGTCGCGGGGGCAACAGTCTAAGCAGGGACTCCCAGACTTCCTTCACCCCGGACACTTCCTCCAGCTCCTCCGGGGGGACCCCAAGGCGTTCCCAGGCCAGCCGGGAGACATAGTCTCTCCAGAGGGTCCTGGGTCTTCCCCGGGGCCTCCTTCCGGTGGGACATGCCCGGAACACCTCCCGAGGGAGGCGACCAGGAGGCATCCGGAACAGATGCCCGAGCCACCTCAGCTGGCTCCTCTCAACGTGGAGAAGCAGTGGCTCTACTCCGAGCCCCTCCCGTGTGACTGAGCTCCTCACCCTATCTCTAAGGGTGCGCAGAGCCACTCTGTGGAGGAAACTCATTTCGGCCGTTTGTATCCGCAATCTCGTCCTTTCAGTCATTACCCAGAGCTCATGACCATAGGTGAGGGCAGGAACGTAGACTGGCCGGTAAATTGAGAGCTTTGCCTTTTGGCTCAGCTCCCTCTTCACCACAACGGTCCGGTACAGCGACCGCATCACTGCCGATGCTGCACCGATCCGCCTGTCAATCTCACACTCCATCCTCCCCTCACTCGTGAACAAGACCCTGAGATACTTGAACTCCACCACTTGAGGCAAGGATTTCCCACCCACCCACCCCCAAACCAAAAAGTTTTTTTATGAGAAACAATGAGCAGTCACTATATTGGTTTAAAAAAGGAAAAACTGATATCACCTATAAAGAAAGAAAATCAGTCAAACAGGAACCTTCAGTAAAGTGTGGGGCTGACATCTCTTGGCAACACATGAAATGATTTTGTCAAATGTTCAAAGGCTCGGGCAAAACTTTCAGTCCACCACTGTACCCGTAAAAAACCTACTGTTACGATGCTGAGTGCAGCTCTTAAGTTGCCGTGGCAAAGGCCTATTTGATTAAATGCAGCCGGAGCATTAGCTATAGGGGTGGAATTTCTGCCACAAGTGCAAGTCTGATGTGATGGGAACCATATTGGAGAAGCTTGAGTTTTGTTAGAGTTCTGTGGTGCAACGCCCACCTTAAGTCCTCCATAAAACTGCTGCTGATGCCACAGAACCAGGTCGGACATGTGATCTTTCAGTCCGAAATCCAACGTGTACAAGTCTAATTATGCCTCGCCTGTGTAATGCCTCACAGCTGGTCGTGAGGCCCTTAAGAAGCCCCACGCTGCTGTAATTTGTTTGGGGTGTGACTGATATTTCCTTGGGCCAAAGAGAAAGAGCAAAAAATTGTGGGAAAGGCAGAGCAGAGGTTAAGTGCTCAAAATGGGGGTCTGGTGGCTTCATGTGCAGGTATTTAAAATTAACAAAGGTGTGTTAATATAATAAATATGCAGAAAGAAATATGCATATAAGAAATATGCAGAAATCTCTATACAAAATAAAATGAAATCAGATTTAAGAAATCTAAATGAATTCCTGATGATTAGCTAGGCCTATAGACCTCAAAATAAAATGATACCCAGACCTGGAGTTATAAACAGGATTATAGTACATGTTGTTTTGGGGACTCTTAAAAAGCTTTGTATAAGTGTTATGTTCTTGTTTTTCTTTCTTGTAATATACTAGTATAAAAACATTTCTTAAAATTTACGTAAAGTGAATCTTTGGTTTGCATCTCATGGGCAGTATGTATCTCTTATAATTACACCGAAGTCTTTAACAGATTGATTTATTGATTGTATTAAACAATAATATTTCACTCTAGTAGGCTAAAACTGAACTGGCTTTGTAATGACTTTGTGATCGAAACTATATTACCATTAAAGTCAAGTTATATTTGCAATCACTTTGGAAAGTTACCCAAGCCCAGCAAGAATGTGAGTGGGAACAAAGTCAGTGGGGGAGAGGCAAACAGACAAAATGGACCTAGTTTAATCTAAAATTCATTCCACTTGAGATAACAGTATCAATCACATATTGTATGTGTACATTTACAATGACTAAGCAGCACTAATAGTTTCTATCTAAACTTGCTATGACTGCTAACAGCTATGTAAAACCAACAAACAAAATCAACTCATCTATGATGGGAATTACTTCATATTTGTCATAAAACAAGACAGCTCTTCAACAACTCAGGTCTAATAAAAACAATGATGAGTCCAAGGAAACCGACTGAAAGGGAGTATCTTTTGAGTTTGAAAGTCAGGAGTTTTTCAGTGTAGAATAAATTGGCTTGTTTTGGCCAATCAAACAAAGGTTATTGTAACAACTCTTGACAAATCTAATCCCAGATACACTGAGGCATGATGGGTAATGGCCCCATGTGAATGCACTGATCAAAGGCTGTCGGGTCGAGTTCAGACTCAAGATTAAGCTCACAATTTCAATCAGCCATCACTACATATTTCCACTGTGGTATTAAGACTAAAGGACCAGTGACATTTTACACACACTGTACTAAGAGCAATACAGCAGTTTGTAATCTGTTGAAACTATATTTTGATGATAATGACTGCAGATAAACAGACATAAGGGAAAAAGTACCATTAACTAAAATATTTCCACTTAAATCTCTTTTCCACACACATTGCTCAGACTAAATTTTAACCTTTGGAATTACTACGGTGCTTTCAGGACCAGGGTAGAGGGGTCAAATGTGAAAAGACAGTCATGATATACAATGACATGCATTAGACAACACACATTTAAGTAACTGCCAAGCTAAACTGTCAAAATTACATCTATAAA